>JAUTXX010542927.1:0-10584 GCA_032273605.1 Panulirus laevicauda | reverse complement strand
GGTCAAGTTAATTGGGAGGTAAGTTTGAATGGAGAAAAACTGGAGGAAGTGAAGTATGTCAGATATCTGGGAGTATACATAGCAGCGAATGGAACCATGGAAGCAGAATTGCGTCACTGGGTGAGGGAGGGGGCGAAGGTTCTGGGTGCGATGAAGATGTGTGGAAGGAGAGAACGTTATCTCGGAGAGCAAAAAGTGGGTATGTTTGAAGGAGTAGTAGTTCCAATAATATGATATGGTTGCGAGGCATGGGCTATAGATAGAGTTGCACGGAGGAGGATAGATGTGTTGGAAATGAAATGCCTGAGGACCCTATTTGGTGGGAGGTGTTTTGATCGAGTAAGTGATAAAAGGGTAAGAGGGATGTGTGGAAATAAAAAGAGCGTGGTTGAGAGAGCGGAAGAGGGTGTTGAAATGGTTTGGACTTACGGAAAGAATGGGTGAGGAAAGGTTGACAAAGAGGATATATGTGTCATATGTGGAGGGAAGAAGGGGAAGCGGAAGACCAAGTTGGAGGTGGAAGGATGGAGTGAAAAATATTTTGAGCGATGGGGCCTGAACATATGGGAGGGTGGGAAGCGTGCAAGGAACAGAGTGAATTGGAACGATGTGGCATACCGGCTTCGACGTGCTGTCAGTGGACTGAACCAGTGCATATGAAACGTCTTGGGTAAACCATGGAAAGGTCTGTGTGACCTGGATGTGGATAGGGAGCTTTAGTTTCGGTGCATCACACATGACAGCTAGAGACTGAATATGAACGAATGTGGCCTTTTTCTGTTTTCCTGGCGCTACCTCGCTGTTTCCTGTGGGGCGGGGTAGCGCCAGAATGGATGAAGGCAAGCAAGTATGAATATGTGCATATGTATATATGTAAATGTCTGTGTGTGTTCGTATATGTATGTGTATGTGCGTATGTGGGCGTTTATGTGTATATATGTGTATATGAGTGGATGGGTCATTCTTCGTCTGTTTCCTGGCGCTACCTCGCTGACACAGGGAACAGCGATTGAAAATAATAATGGTAATAATAGTATAATAATAATATATATAAAACCCATTTTTGTAGTGGTATTCCATGCCTGCATGGCATTCTTCTTTCTTTACATGTTTTGGATGTCTCTTTATATGAATAAGATAAGCTAGGATATATCTGACTGAATTTTCAAAAATGAATTTTAAAACATATTCCAGAGATATGGGAATTAATTTCTTGTTTTTGTGGCAGATGAAGAAACAACAAAATGCACCAAGTAGAATCGGTCAAGAGTCCTATGGCCGTTTTGGTAGTTGTGTGGCTGCTGTGGGGGACCTTGACAATGATGGATTTCATGGTACTGGCAGAAACTTCTCTCCAACATTTTTGTAATTACACCTCGCCTAAGGTGGCTTTTCACTTGTGGTTTAACCTCATGCTGGTGGAATCTGGCAATACACCCTCTTGTTTACATTGTACCACATATGATATCAAGAAGCATGGTGAAAATTTGATAACTACATGAGGCACTTTGCTTATGTAATTGCCAAATTCTGTTATAGTTTCATGACATTATGGAATTGGAGACAAGGAAGAATTTTTGGCAGATACAGTAAGTAAATGTTTTAGGCAAGTAGAAAAATCAGATGTACTCTAATATTTCATCTAGTATATATTTATATATATCTTCATAATCTAAATCATGTGCAGCAAGTATACAGGAACCTTTAAATATAACTCTTGATAAAAACTTGCTACCCACCATGGGCCTTACACAACATAAACTTCTGTACAAGACATTGCTTTTTAAATCCATTAAGCTAAGACCAAAAAATGAAAGAGGTAGACGAGTTACTCTGTTGGTTAAGGGAAGTTCTGAGTATGCATAAAAGTGCAGACAATTGTGGGAAAGAAATATATTATAGGTATTATAGATATTTTTTGCAAAGTAGTTATTGCTTCTCCATAATAGTTTTTTCATTGCATATGAAATCCATTTATGACATTTGGAAGATATACCTAGCTGTCTGTTCAAGTAAAGTTATACCTGTTACTTGACATTAAGATGCTGATATGATCCACAGATGTAGCAGTTGGGGCACCGTTCTTACCTGAGGGTGGAGCTGTGTTCATTTATATGGGTTCAAGAGATGGCCTTGAAGTTACATACAGACAGGTAGATCTTTTTATTATGTTCATTATCAGCAAAACTTAGTAGGCACCTAATTCTTATCATGTATAATCTAGTAAGGGTGATTAAATTATTTCTGTACACAATATCAGATTATCAGATTAAAGGCTGAGGTAAGTTTTAGCTAACTCTCCCACTACGCCTTTTAGTCACCATCTATGACACATGGGGAATTCAGAGGTAGAAGTCTCTCTGTCTTGCCTCAGGGATATGTATACAGTACCTCACTTATGTGGTCATATATGTACACATTTACATAATTCATACTGTCTGCCTTTATTCATTCCCATTGCCACCCCGCCACACATGAAATAACAACCCCCTCCCCCCTCATGTGCTCGAGGTAGCACTAGGAAAAGACAACAAAGGCCACATTCGTTCACACTCAAGTCTCTAGCTGTCATGTAAAAGTAAAAACACATAAAAGATACTTACAAGAGAAAAATACAGTAAACTTTTCATGTAACTAAGGAGGCACAAAATGTCATCCATGGTTTTGAAGCGAAATATCTATCATGTTTGCTCTTAGATGTATCTATGGTATAGTTTTCAACAACTCTAATTGGTAATTCATTCCATTTACTCACAATCTCGTTGAAGAAAATGTACTTTGCCTCATTTGAGGTTCAATGTTTGTCTATGAATGTATGTATCCTTCTACAAGTGAGATCAGACATAAACATCCTTCAACTTTCATTTCTACCTTTATGTGCAACCTGCATTGACAATTTCCTCTTTTAGCCTGTTCTACTCAAACATATCTCTGTTCAGTAATAGAAATTTTTAATATCTTTCTCAAACTGATTCTTTCTCAGCTTACTCCCATGTCCTCTTAACAACTTATCATTTATGTCTTGGCAACAGGAAGATTTTCTACTCAGCCTAACTACAGCATCTGTCACATACAGCCAAATACTTTAGAAAATTTGTAAAGACTACAAGCATGCAAGCATCCAAGAAAACCACACTCCTGAACTTAGATGTCAAAAGCAAAATTCATATTCATGGAACAAAGCAAATAAATAATTTCTTTTTGTCAAGCTAAGATTAAGGTATCAGGGCAAATGTTTTAAATGATGGCTGTCATTAATAGCTGCATGCTTAAAGTTTATGCATATGCTTATTTTTTTCAAAGAATATAATGTGAAGTGAAAGAGACAAGAAATTTTCATTAACATTTTGCAATACTAACATTATAGTAGATGTTGCGAGAAGGAGCTACCCCTTTATCAACAATGTAATCATAGTTTCGGTGATCAATTAGTAGTATTCCTCCAGGCTTCACCATGCGGGAAAAGTTCTTTAATGCTAACCTGCAATATCAAGACAAACAATTAGACAGGGATAAAAGTCATCCTAAAATCTGATTACAGCAAACCCTCAGTAAACTGGACCAAATGGGCCGGGGAAGACCCTGTCTAATAAATTTGTTTTCCTAATATAAATCTCACTGGTTCATCTGAAATGGGATTTTAAACTTCCACTACACCAGTGTTCTCTCTCAGAGGTAGAAGAAAAATATCTTGAGGTACTTATATACAATGATACTCGGTATGAAATTTGAGTGAAGGGACACTAAAATCACCCAGTTCTAAAAAAAAAACACCACTACATCAGATACTTACCTATGTTCAGACTGGTCTCCAGATATATCAGGAAGATGCGCAAAGGAATTTCCAAGACAGACAACAGCATCAAAAGAGTCCATACCCTCTATATCTTCTGTGAGTGTTAACCAGTTAGCCTCCTCTATCACTGAAAACAGTATGTTAATTTCATTACCAAATACTGAAAATATCTTATGAATTTCCGTTTCTAATAAATATGTCCTTTAAAAATTGGCCTGCTTACCACTCCCTGAATTCTTTTTAATTTTGCTTATCTATCACTCATGATATTTCAGCTACAGCTAACCTGGTTACATATAATTCAAATCAAAATAACAGAAGACAGTAGATGCTCATGATATATGGATTCAGAAAGATACCTAAAAATAATTTTCATTACTGTGGAAATGAGCTATTTGAGAAGAGCATGTGGTGTGACACGATGGAAAGAAGAAAGAAATGAAAGGGTATATGAGAGATGTGGTAGGCAGGGTACGCAAAGGGAGTGAACTGTGGAGTGGTAGAATGGGTGAAATGTAATACTTTGCGGTGGTTTGGGCAAGTAGAAAGAATGCAAGACTGGGAGTTTACAAGGAGAGTGTATGATAACACAATTAAAGGGGTTGGTGTGAGTGGAAGACCACCTGTGACATGGGCAAATAGGGAAGGAGGAATACTGAAGGGAGAGAAATAGTGGAAGAATGCTTGGACCTGTGTATGCAAGGAAGGTATGTATGAACAGAGATAAGAGGAGACTTTTTTGCCGTAGCCACCTTTTGATAGGAATTCCCAGACGGAAAAGGCAATAGACAGAATAGATAAGAAACTGGATACAGATTAACTTCAAATATCTCCAATCAACTAAAAGATATCTCCAATCTACTAAGGTATTTCTGTTATCAAAACCAATGCTTTTCTTAAATCACCCTACTGTATCAGGCTTTGACAGAATTTACAGAAATTTGCCATCAGTAATAAGGAACATGTAATGCTTTAACTTTATAAAGTTTGGAAAAAAATCAAAGCAATTATTGAGTGCACCCACATGATAACCAAAATTTCAATACTCATATCCCTTTCAGCAATAAACCTCTCATCAAACTACATACTTTAATCATTCATCTTCTGCCTTTCTTTTTTTCAAATGAAGACCAGCTCATCATTTACTCCATTAATGTTCTCGTTTTTACCTTCTCTACACTACATCATTCCATTTTTTGCCTTAAAAGGCACATCTAAGGAGACTTTCCCCCTAATCAGCCTTCTTAACATAAAAAGGCTTGGTGTCTTTCCTCTCAGTCTCAGCATTCTAATACTTTTTTCCAAAGAATTTAAACGTCACTCACTTTATACTACATTGACAAGTTCCACTTCACTACGCAGAACTACCTACCACATAATCAACTTTCAGTTTCTTTGCACATATGTTCCCATTCATCATGTGCACACTTCCTGTTTTCACTTTTCTTCCATTTACATTACTTTTGACAGCGAGAGAATTACTAACCTTGCACTTTGTATAACTAATGGAGTCCATTTCCTGATGTGTATCAATACCTCTCAGCAGTAAGCTAACCTTTACATTATACATTTTAATTCATTCTATGATATTATACTGTTCACATTACCATTAGTTTCTCAATATTCAAATTATCTTCTTTATACTCAAACATTTTCTTGCACTTCAAAATTATTCAGCTCATCACAAAATATCAAGAAGCAGTCATCATCCTTTCTCACATCCCATCACCCCTAATTATCTGAGTGTTTCCAAAAAATGCTTCTCTCACAGATGTTTTTCCCTATCATCTGGAATATTCGTAAAATCACCTGATTGTCACTCATTACAAATTGCAACACCTAAGAAAACTGACCAAAAACTACAATACTACAGCTTAATCTTGAAAATTAGCAAGACTCACCCCAGTTATCAAAAGCTGATTCCTTACGTCTTCTCCATCGGGTCTTGAGAGCATACTTAAGCATTTTGTCCGAAAGATCAACACTTGTCATTTGGAAACCTTCCTCCAATAGCATGATACTATCCACACTATCAAAGAGAAATCATATGAAATTAAATCATAATGATATTAACCTCATGGGCTACACTTAATGAAAACAAAATACAATATCTAAACAAGGCAATACATTCCAGTGACCAAGTGCTTGTATGTTGGCACTGTTACACAGTGCCATTACACAAGCACACCATGTGTGTCTGTGTTTTAATACTGTGTAATTACCTAACTGCATTGTACAGAGAGGGAGTTTTACACTTACAGGGCTCCATAAAGCAGTATATGAAGTTGTTAATTCATAAGAATGGAACTATATCAAAGAATGGTACAGGGGAAAATTCCCCTAAATGAGAGCAAAATCAGTCAGAGTGCTGTAGAAAGTCTATCTTCCAGTATGAATAAGTCTGGGTTAAATCTCTGAATTTCATGAAACCTTTCCTGTTTTCAATGAATCCAAGAGAGCAGAAAATCTTCATGGCCAAAAACAAAATTCTTATTATGACAGTTTCTGAAGACATTTCTCTTTTTCTACATAAATCATAAAAAATCAATGGCATTTTAAATCAATATGGTCTAAAAATAATTAAAAAAAAAAGTCATTCAATACTAGGCAAAGAAATGACATAAAAATGTGAGCAAATTTAATGTTGTATCAACAACAATAATTCAAAATTAACATTACTTTGGGATAAAAAACCAAAAGATGAAACAGGAGTTCTAAGGAATATGGTGTTACACTAACTTTGCAAAGTAAATAACTGAATACTAAGGCATAAAGTGTGGATACTACTAATGACAGAAATACATTAAAAGTGTGCTATCCAAGTGTGGATGCTCAAGACACCCAGAATGATGTACAAAAACTGGACCCATATGTCACACCTAAGCTGAAGCAGGTGCAACAGAGACTAAATTCTTACCCAGTACCACATGCAACATCCAGGATATTATGACACTTCTTTTCCCTCAAGAGATTAACAATAAAGCTGCGGTAAATCTGAGTTCTCTTGTTCTTGTCACCAATATATAACTCCCAGAGTTTAGCTATGGTGCCATCTGCATACTGGTCCTTCAAACCCTGGGCTGGGATACCAAGAGTGCGAGTTCGGTAGATACGATTGTCAGTCATTGTACCATTAATTTACCTAATCTTCTCTTTATATATCTAATTCTGCAAAGAAAAGAAAACCATTTGTCAAAAAAATATGCCCAATAACAATGTTCAAAATTTTCATTAACTAAATAAGCTATTTTTTCTTTTTCACCAAACCTTTCATGATTATGTTTCTAATAATACATGGACTCTTTTATCCAGGGATATCAAGTAATCCAAAAGAAGATGGCAGGGAAGTAAAATGATGAAAAATGGGACTAATGCAATATGTAAAAACGTTTAGAGAATATTATGCAAGCATAAATTGCTTAAATCACATAAAACCAAGAACACTACTGAAAAATTTTACAGTAAGACATACTAGTAAGCCATCCCATGAACATCCAAAAACAAATTTCTTGGCATGAAGGCACAAACACAAAAAGCAGGAAGGAGGGTAATGACATTCAAGATGGTCAAACAATCATACTGGCTACCAGCATTTTACTTCACTGTCAGTCATATGTGAGCTGTAAAACATGGATGGCATCTAAAACCCCCTAAAAGAACTGTCAAGTTCAGTTCCAGCCTTCATCTGAATGTTGAAATCCTTGGCTTTCTTCATAAACATATAAACACCATCAATGTGATTCTGGCAAAATCACTTATATCTAAAAATGTCATGTCAAAGTTCTAAGCCCATGGAATGTTTTGCATTTAACCACTCCCCTAATACAATCACTTTCAGAATAAGACTGGAAAATTTTGTGTTTTGACTTTACATCATATATCATATATCATATATATTTGTATAACAACTTAATTCTTCCTGGAGTTTCAAAACACTTACACTATGATTTAATTTTTTGGCAACTCTACTTTCTACAAGAGCAAAAAGCAAAATTTCTCCCTCATCTGCCTGCACCACTTGATTTTCCTAAAATTCTCTCTGAAAGGCACATCTTTGATAAGGGGTGTCTAACCCTTTCACTTCTATGGACATCAATCTACTGTTACAGAGCAGGGTGTTAAGAACATTAATCTACACACGTAGCTTCCCACTACAAGTCAAATTCTATTTGCATTGTGGATTCTTTCAGCTAGCCATAGATGGTAACCCAAACAAAAGATGTCATGGGAGCTACCTAAAGGCCTCTGTGACCCACTAATGACAATACGGTGTGTGGCTGTGAACATTTTCTGGGGATTCTTTAAGTCTTTGGCACCCACCACCTGGCACCAGAGGCACTCACATCAAATTTGCTCAGGAAGAGCCAAATTGGTTATAGACAGTATTTCTCCTAGCATATAAATGCTGAACTACTGATCCATGAGTAACCAATGGTTTTCATAAACTAGGAATGGACATTAGAATGATCATCAGGAAAACAGACAAAAAAAGCTACAAATCATTCACACTCAGTCTCTATCTGTCATGTGTAATGCACTGAACCCACTGCTCACTATCCACATCCAAGTCCCACAGACCTTTCCGTGATTTACCCCAGAAGTTTCACATGCCCTGGTTCAGTCCAATGAAAGGGACCAGAAGCAAGTCACATAGGAAAGTTCACTAGTAAATCTAATACTAAGAAATTCATATTGAGGACTGGAAAGAAGCTAGTAGGATTCTAAGTATTTGAGCTACAGGGAAATCTCTTTCTTTTATTTCATTTATTGTCAGAAGAGTTAGACAGGATGGGATGCAACAAAGTATGCTTCCAGAGGAGAAAAGTTTGGATTTTTTACAGAAGTGAAACATGCAAACAAGGACTGGAGCTAGCTCAGAAACACAATGAAAGATGATAAGCAATCTGGGCCACATGCTTTGTATACTTGGAGCTACAAAAGCACTAAAAAAACCTCACACAAGGAAAATATAGAAGATAGTATAGATTCAGTGGAAGAAGATAACGGCACAGAATTAGATGCATTATCATCAAGTTAAATTAGGATAAAACATGGTGCCAAAAATGGCAGCTTTATCAATTGGAATTGAATTACATAAGTTACTGGAGATGCTTTTGGTTAAACACCAGTAAGATTTGTCAGTTAAATAATTAATCAGCATCTTATCTATTTATGGTGCTCTTGACATTTCAGAGAAAAGCTCTGCTGTGATTCTGAAGAGATATGAAAGTGGAATGGGATTCAAGTGAAGGGAAGAATTTCATGGCCTTATGCAAACTGTCCCTGTTGCAACAGGCATCAAAGAAGGAGCAATCAAACTAAGACTGGGGGAGGAAAAAGATTCGGTAGAATATATGACGAAGGAATCCATCCAATCCAAGATAACTTCTGCTATATTTTCAGTACGACATGAGGCATGCCGACCAACAAAGCAGAAATTGTCGCAGGGAGGTCAGAAAAGAATTCCAGCAGGGATGACCGCTGATCTCTCCTAAAGTGAAAAAAACATGCAAACTTCCTCCTGCAATCCTCTGTTTCTTGGGGAAGGCTGGTGATTCTACACACATACACATACACACACACACACACAGCAGTATAGTCACAGCTACATGAACTTAACAAGATTTATTTCTATGGATGGATAAAATCCAGTTTAGCTCAGCATCAATATTAGCTTTGGATACCGAGTGATTTTGTTTTACTATGCTCGTGTAAATTATAAAAAATGTAATAACAGTTGGAGAACACAACTATGAGCATTAAACATGAAGGAAAATTTACCAATTCAGCTCAACACCACTGAGTTTTAAATCACGAGTGATTTTGTTCTGCAATGCCGAGGTACTGTTAAAAAATACAGTAATACTTGCTTTACTTGACAAAATTTAAATAAGGTGATAGAAATAGTCATGCATATCTGGGAAGAGGTGGGGTTAATCAATGTAAAAATAGGCAATACACGTGAAAAATACAAAGAGAACCCAGAAAAATCTAGCAAGCAGCTAAAATAATTGTAGAAAAAAATCTTGACTGCTGGAAAGGTTTGGTGAAATTTGCAGAGGTCCTTCAATTGTCTACTTGTTTGTTACCTACTTTTAATCAAATCAACCCCTCATTTCCCTGATATACTATTATAGTTTCCAATTCATGTTCAGCAAATGTTATATTTTCTAGACACAACGCTTGCATTAAAATAAAATTGATCAATATTCAGAGCTAAAAGTATGTTGGTCAACTCTAGACTTTTACCAAGATCCACTATTTATATGTGATGGAATACAATGTTCTACCCTGTTCTTTCCCAAGAGCAAAGGCATGATTCTAAAACATGAAAAACTTCCCTTACAATTCTCCTGTTTCCTGGAGATCCTAACATGTGACAGTAATACAGTCACAATCAACGTAATTACACATAAAAGTTACCTCTTAGGACATCTTAGCATTTACAATAAATCATATTTGTATAACACCACTAAATACTAAGATTCTCAAAAAAGACGCGTAAGGTCACTATGGGAAACCCTGCTTTTGATTAATGATGACTGACAAGTATAGAAAAAGGGTATGTAAAAATATAAATATACTTGTCTACTCCGACTTTCACATCTAATCCTCCTCAAATCATAACGAGTCTTATAACCGTAGTCTAAAAAAAATCTTGCTCACATAAAATCACAGTTTAAGTCACTAACTCGCTCATACCTGGAGCTAGGTAATCCCTGGCCTTCCTTGTTAGATGTCCAATATGTGTATGCGACTACTTGGGTTATGTACCCACCTAACCTTAC
>JAUTXX010542916.1:0-10584 GCA_032273605.1 Panulirus laevicauda | reverse complement strand
CAGCGGCAAAAAAAAAAAAAAAAAAAAAAAAAACATTTTAAACTTCTATGCTTGGGTATAAAAACTAGATTGTCATCAGATCACCCCTCACTCACCTCTTTTACATGGTAGACAAACCTAAGGCCTCTGGCCTTTCCCTGTAACTCATCTTTCTAAAATCTGGTAACATCTCCATTGTCCTCCTCTGAAACATCTCTATTAGTTCTTTGTGTTTCTTTAGCTGCAGTGACCACACTTGCGAAGCATATTTTGGTTTTGACCTTATGTAGAATTCGAAAAGCTTGCCGAATATTTCCTTAGCTACGAACGCGAATGTAATTTTAATAATGCGATCGATCTTCTCCCCTTAGGTGGGACTCTGGTTACAGTTAAAGGACATCGTCCATTCCCAGGTCTCTCTCATACATAGTTTCTGGGTTGAATTTCATTAACTATGTATCAGACTAACTTTGAAGATTGTCTAGGTCCCCGTCTAAGTTTATGAAATCCTCCACGCATTTCACTTCTCTCATGACCTTTGCGTCACCAGGAAACATATCCAGGTAGGAGACCATACGTAATAGCAGATCATTAACATAAATCACGAAGAGTAATCGTCCCAGAATAGTACCCTCCAATGGCGACAACCCATCTCGTGAAGGTTCCTCTGACATTCCTCTATCCATCCAAAAAGCCTCCTCCCTATTCCGGCCCGGTGATTCACTTTTTAATCCGCCTCCCATGCGGCACAGCGTCAAATGCTTTCTGGTGATCCAGCAACAAACGATCCACCCCATATTCTCTTATGCCAAATACTGAACTCACTTTCAAGTAAAAAATCTGAGGTTCTTTACATATAACCTCCTTTCCCTGAAACCATGTTGCCTCACACTAAGGTAATTTCTCCTGTGCTTGATTACCTGTATCAGTACATTACAAACCACACTTGTCAGTAAGACCGGCTTGTAGCTCTACGCCCCTTCCCTGCGCCCTTTCTTTTAGATGGGTCTGACGTCTGCCCTGTACCACTCCCTGGCAATTTGCCTTCTCACTGACATCCTGAACGATTATCCAAGAGGTCTGTCTAGTGTATCTACACATGTCTTCAACACATATGGTGAAATTTCATCAGGACCATGCACCTTGTGTGGGTTGACACTTCAGTATAGTATAATGTCTTATCTAGACATCTACATATGATATCAAATGTCTCTTTCCTATTTCATTTAACTAGTGTTGGAGATATTATCTTCCATTGTAAAAACACCTTTGAATATAAGCCATTCAGTTACATATATCTCCTTACATCATCTTATATTACTCTTCTCCCAGAATCAGTCGACCCCATTAGCTTCACCTTAACTAAAAATTTACCCCTGATGAATCAACTGAAAAAGTTTTCGATTTTCTCGTGACTTGTCCTCAATTTTGTTTTTAAAGTTTATTTGTTCCTCCATTCCTATCCTCGTATACTCGTTCCTTGTTACCTTTAACCTCATAAATGCAAACTCGTTGGAATGATGCATCCTCACCACAGTACATCTTGATTTTCCTTTACATTTTCTATATCTTTTAATGCCGGTCCTCTCTCCCTCTTTCTTAACTGTCACTCTGTAATTGAGGCTAGAGGCACACATGCTCCTACTCCTTCGTTGTAAGTTTCATTGAGCAAGTTTGTTTCACACCTAATCAGCTTAGCAGTGTACACCCACACAGGGTCATACCAATATGCCCTCTTTTGTTTTACATCTGGAGGAATAAGATGACAAACGCACATGAAACCTGAACTAATGTTTGTAAATTACTCCATACAATATAACTAGTACAGCTCACGTCTACCTTCACCTCCCTCCTCCCAGGACGTAAGAGGCGATGCCCACACAACAGCATACGTCAACACCACTCACGCCACCGACCTGGAAAAACAGAGAAACACCTGTGAGTATCACTTGACCTCGTCACTCATCCTCCAAGACCAGTATTTGCTAACAGATCATCTGACAAAACTTATCTAAAGCATCTGGGACCTGGCACTCCTTTATCATCACAAGGCACCAAGAAAACCAAGTCATCAGGACAGCATCACATCTAACTACACTCTTCACAAGGCCCTGACATTATGGCTACACGCTCTCCTCCTCCTATTGACCCCTCACAGCCAACGCGGGGGGAGGAAGCGTGTAAACGTGTAATTAGAGGCCGTCACTGCCCTGCTGGCTCACCCTCCGCTTCCCTCCACAGCTGGAAAAAGAGGCGGTGTTTACCTTCAGGAGGGAGAGACCAGTGAGGGGAGGGCAGGAGGGTGGAATATTACAACGGTGGCTTCGTTACTGCATCCAGTACTGTAATGACGCTGCCCCAACTGCTGTCTAAAATAAGTCATATTTAAGAAAATGTCAAAATGACACTTTTTGTTTTTTTCCTCACATAGAATTCAATACAATGGATTAACCTGAGGGTTTTGGCTATGAATAATATCCTCTGGTGTCCGTCCGCTACACTAAACAGCCTGAGATTGGATACGTGGTAAGGGCCATTGTTCTATAGTTCCCGAGGTTATACATCACTACAACGACAATAGCAATCGGGTATAAACATATTGATCAAGATCAGGTCAGGTATGTTGTATCACTAACACCAACACTGAATTGGAAGATAGAGTTAAGCATCTTACTCGTACAAAACAAAATCATCAAGACTTGCGTGGGTGGTTCATCTTCCACCATGAATAAATCCCGGGTTAATGTTAGGATCGTTACTCTCCATAGTGACTCTTGCTTCTCTTCTTCCCTAATAATGGAAATGCAGGCCTCTATGTCTGCGGCTCTGGTACCCTACTTACAGTAGTGAAAGCTGATACCCTGAGTATTCTAAATCTATTGGGTGAACATTCATCCAGTTAATGTTTAACAGGAATAAAAATATCATTACTATACTCTGATAAATACTATATGATCCATCTAGTTTCGTTACCTGACTCTTTGTGTGGTTACCATTGACATGAAACGGGAACAAAGTGTTAAACTCGTGTTGCCCTGTCTCAAGCTTGCATGTATGTATCATCTCTCACTCGTGTGTGTGCGTGCACACACACACACACACACACACACACACACACACACACACACACACACACACACACAATCAGCCAAAGCAAGATATCAAACTAATCTTTCAGCTCCGACAGGAAAATAAACAGCCAGTTTGGTTGTGAGCTGACTGCCGCGTCCAGGATTCGATCCCACACGGGCCCGTTCGTGTAACTGGCTATACATACAATACAGAGAGGGAGTTCTACGCTTTCGCGCGCGCGTATGTGTGTGTGTCACAAAATCTATTTACAGCCGTAGCTCTAACAGGCTTCCTTGTTAACACAAGGTAGTTTGATTTCAAACGATATTCTGACAATTTTTCCATCTCCATATTTTGGAAAGTCACACGACCACCGGTATGCAATACTTCATGGGATTAAATCATTTCCTCACCAAATGCAACAAACGACTCGACAGCTATATTCCATGCAAGTAATAACAGATAAAAACATACATGTGATCAATTTGTGATCAAGAAAACAAAGAGTCAGATTAAGAACTATTTCCTTAAGATACCATTTCTAAAGCTATCTTTTTCATCTTTATATCTTTTTAGTTCAGACAAATTATAATTCAGCAGAGTTCAATAGTCACTCAGTCTATTTAATCTGTAAATATCTTCACGCACTTCTACGGAGTTAATAATAAATCAACAAACAGCGTAGTTCTGACCCAACTAAATGATACAAATCGGGAAAATGTTCATCTATTACCAAGTGAAGCAATACAGTGGGAAGCCACCCTCGTCAACTAGTGTGTGGAGGAAATACGTCATAAAGTCCGCCTCCAGAGGAATTAGCACCGTCCCGTCCAGGTACTCTCCTCCACGTTCAATGGTCCTGCCCCAGCCTCAGGCGCCTCCACACACCGACCACACAATATCCCACAGCCTCCCTGACTCGTCCACTCCGGCACTGATTTCTATCACTTATCTTCTGCAGACCATCACTTTCATCAGAGCTGTATGCAACGAGCGATAAGGATAAAAACATCGAGTGTTAAGGATAAAAACATTAACGCTCAGTTAGTAAAGCTGTACCCGGGGCATACAAGACCAATTTCTGCTATTGACAATAAGAATTTTATTATCAAATCTATATTCTAAAGAGTTACTATCCCATAAAAACTTTACATTCAAAAATCAATTTTTCATAAAAATCTTTTTTTCTAATATGCCTAATACCTGAAAAATGGTGGATTAAGTTTAAACATCCCAGTATTTACCAACGTTCTACATAAACATATGTAAAAATATCAACCACATATATGCCAGCTATGTACATGACACATATAAAGAACAGCACAGACCTCGTTCACTTGAAAAACTAACTTCATTTTCATCATTACAACAAAGCCTTTCCACAGGCATTGTGAGTTTGACACATTCCTGGCAAATGAGCTCTTCCGTCCATTTTATAAACGACAAGCATTTCACAACACGACAACAACCGTAATGATGTGCTGGTGGCATCATGTCCACAACACAATCCACAACCTCATTCATGCCCTCCGCTCCATCATAACCGCTACAATCACCTTCATGTGTCTGTATGTTCAATTCTGTCACCAAACCATTGTTACCATCTCCCACTACCAACAAGAACACCATTCACGTTCCTGCAACTCACTGTCACATCCTGGTCACTACTTATTGCCTGCTGCCACTCCACACCTCCACCCTCTTCCCACCACTGTATTCCTGTAACTCACACTCACTCCTGTCCTCAAAGATGGTCAGCTTTTACCTGAACTGAATTCCACTTACAATAAACTTCTTCTACATTTACAGATGGATAGAGAATACATGAAATAACTAAGTATCGTGGAGATGTTCTAGTGAGAGTAACGGAAGAGAGTCTGAGTGAGGGGAGTACTGGAAAATGGTCACAGTCCGATGAAGCAGGGATGTGACCTCTGACCTGACTTTAAAGGTCAGGTCAAAGATCATAAGCCAGTGAGAGTGCATCCACTCTGACGCGCAGCTCCCTCACAACCTAACCCCACTTTGACTCGCCACTAACCCCAGCAGCGTCCACACACACTACCCATGTACCTACAACCTTGACCCCTACACCCAGGGAAACCATCACACCCACGACACAGAACGTGACCATGCTGACACATACAACAAGTAACACTGAACCCTATACGTTATACAGACACAGGTAATCTGATGTGGCAAACAGGTAACAGAAGACCTACCGGCTACCTGCTGAAGGAGCTGGTATTTATTCTTATTCATTTGTGATAACCAACACACAAGAAACACTCGAGTTTCTTCTTGAAAGAATCTAACGTTTCATGATGAACAAAGCTTACATGTAACTTACTCCACTTTACAATGATTCACTTTCTACAGACGTCCTTCCCTACACAGATGTGAAACTTCTGCTCAAAGTTTCATTCCAGTGACTTGGTGAATACCTCAAGTCTCCAAGGATATTTGAGTATCTTAAAAACTGGTTTTAAATCATCGTGAAGCCTTCGTTTACGTAGAGAATAGTCCAAGTTCCTCTAATCTATCCTCATGTGTCTTGTTACTTTTTTATCCTATGTTAGCTAGTATGGCACGGGCAACTTGCTCCTGCTATTAATATTGTTGCTATTTTCTGGATTCTTTCAAGCCCATCTTGGTGCTTCTGACCATACGACCTGAATTATCCCGCGTCCTCAAGATGTTGTAAGGAAACGTTGAGGATCAATATGAACCTTGGCAATGATTGGTGTCTGATCAGCAGCTGTGATTTGCTTAACAACTTCCAGATAGTTACTAATAATTACACGATCCTTCTCGTCCTGGGCCTCCAAAAAGGCATTACTTTGCATCAGTCTACGGTGAATTTCATTTGTAATTTTCCTGAACATGCTATTTTTTCTAACTTAACTGAATTTCATCGCACTTAGAATTTCTGTGTCCATGGCAGACACTGCTCTTTAGATCTACTCATAGATCATCTCTCTATGTAGAAAAACTAAATGGACAAAGTAATGAGCAATGTGGCAACACCAGTAGTTACTCTTAAATGGTTAAGATGGTTTACTTTTTAACACTACTCACTCATTTCTGTTGGTGAACCAGTCTTGTAACCTACTGCATAATTCAGCGCCGGTGTCCTAAACTTGGATCGTACGCCACAAACCTTCGTGCGGAACTTGGTCAAAAGTCCTTCTGGAAGCCCCAAGAAGAAGGCACCAGAATCTATATCGGTATTCCAGATGCTACAGAATTAACTGATAATTTCCTGTACAATAGTAAGACCGTATCTGTCCCTATATAAACAAAGCTGTTTATTCATCACTAATTCTTCATCTACGAGTTCTTAACCTCATTTCGAATGACAATTTCCATGATTTCCCCCCTGGGACTTTTGAGGACGTTTTGGTAGAACATAAACGCATACACTTCGTGTCGCATCTCTTGATTACTGGTGTGATCAACGCCAGGCTCCTGTCCTCCTGTACCTCTGATCATGGTCTACTGAAGGTACCTCGCTCGTGTCCTGCCGCTCAAAACCCGAGGTTACAACAAGTCACCTTATCTTCGATAGTATTAGGATACAACTCTTCAATGTAATGTACGATAGCGGCAGTCGCAATGTCTTTCACTATCAACTTATATTCTTCTGTGTCTACGAAGAGGTTGTACGGTGCTGGAACTTTCTGGGGTTCCCACCTAGTATACATGTACACCCAGGGGTGCATACATAGCGGTCGGAGAGTATAACCATGGTGTACACTGTACTGTTAGCAGTGTACATCACGAGAAATGTAGAACATAAGCAGTTGCTAAAGTTTCTCCTCATATTAATGAACTTGTTGCCAAAAAACAGGCTCAACCATCCCACTAGTAGTATCATTTAGTTTTTAGTATATTGTTTTACCAAGTTTTGCGTACTGTTACTTATAAGTCTTGATTAGTGTATATAACAGATATATATGGGACAGATCAAGATATTTCAATTCACTAAGTTCAATTTATCGATGTTATCAATAGCATAAAATCCTCATATAGTCTTATAGATTTCATAATAAATATAAAATCAATGTAATTCTATAAAAATTTGATTCTTAACTTTTAGAAGTGCATGGGAACCAGTCAGAATGCCCTAGGGGTACAGAGGAGCAAAAAGGTTGGCTATTCCAGCACTCCGACTGTTACATGAAAGCTAAGCTGCATTTTAACAATGATGTTTTTCACATCATAAATCAAACACTCGTTTCATCTGTTAATGGTTCTCTTGGGTGTCATTTCCATATTACATGCATAATGAAGTGTGTATCTGAATCAGGACACAATATAGAGTACAGTCGTTAACACTGATAACAATATGAAAGGTTAAAGTTGAGTTACATGTCGGGCATAACATTACAGAACATACTGGTACAATCTACGTTGTTAACGTTCATACAAAAGCAAAGAGGTTCACACTGGATATAGGAGCTACAGAAGGTGTTTGTAGTGGGTATGATCACACAGGTGTTTACATAGCTCAGTGCATGGCGATTGTTAGATATGGTGTCAAAATGTCTTCAAGGATATTTTCATCAATAAAGGAAAAAAAATTGTCGAAACAATGAGCCTTGTCTAAAATGGTTGCTCGCCACCTGCCACATGTAACTGTATCCTAAGCGTATTCTGGCAGGCAACTGTCTTTCTCCCACTCTTCTTTTCCCACAACTTTACCTTCACCTGTCCCACCTCTTCAATTCTTTACTTTTCCAAAAAAAATTAAAATAAAACCAGGCAGTTACAAAATCATTGTTTAGCATGGGTCCGGTGCCTTCCATACTAATGTATCTTTACAATCAAATGATCACAGTACACAATACTACAGTTACTTGATCCATCATAGCCTCTTGAAAAGGTTTTCTTTCTCGCAGGTGAATGCGGTTTGGTCAACGAGGAAAACACAAGTGTAGACCAAGTCTGGTGTAGGGGCCCGAGAGCAAGCAGGCACGTTTAGCGAGATTATCTACACGGTCACGACGCTTATGTCCGACATGTGAAGGTATCCATAGGAACTGGGTGGGTAGGTCATTGTTATCGGCTCCTATATGCAGAGAGTGAATTACTGATGGAACAGTTTCCTGCAGAGCATTCGTTACGTGGCGCTGCAAGAGCTGGTGGCGAGTCGGAGAGGATTACTGCATGTACTCGGAAATGAACGCGATATCTCACTGCCATGAGAGTACAAGAGTTCGCAGTGGGGAGGACTGGAGACCAACGGCTAAGTTGTTTTGCTTGCTGCGTGTGAATGGAGTGTTGTTGCAGCACACAAACATAGACAGCGCCGGTCACATTCCCGCAAGGATCCTTCAGTATATAAAAGCAGGGAATTCTCTTGGATGGCCGTAACCACGTTATCTAAATGTTCACATATGAGTCCTTGTGGGATATAAGGACTGAGCTGGCCGATGGCAATTTACGTAATCTTACGTGATCAACTCGGAGGGATATGATGTGCCAAGGTTTTTCAGGGTACTGGTGCAAGACGTGTTGGTATTAATTCACACACAGGCCGTAGCTGGAATCAGTTAAGGTCGAGCCACCTGCTGTAACCTGATGAATGATGGTGGGTTATTTATTGGAGAGACGTGCAGTCGTTAATGGCCTGTAGAAGGTGTACGAAACTAGGGGTTGAATGCGGTAGTTTCACAGACACTAAGAACTGCGTTAAGGCCTTGAATAAAGCCAGTGATTGTGGGAGGAGCAAGCTCAGTTCTCATATTACCCTTGCCGTCATGGGACAACCTGGAGTTAGTCTCATAGCTTCATTTTGTGTCACCTTCAGGAAACAAAGAAGTTCTCGCATCATCATCATCGTAGTGCTTTCCAGGTCCTGATCCCTGGAGTGGGTCGGTTCATCGACAGACTGCTTCATGACGGCTCTACCACTTACTTGTTCCCTTGGATTAACTCATTCCTCTCACCTACTGGAGGAGCGATGTGCTTGCACCGTAGCCTCCAGTACCGTCACACAGTTGGTTCCGGCCACCGTCTTCGACCAGCGCCCTCCCGTCCAGGTTTGCAAGGCTCGGCCAGAGGACCTCGTCATCTCGATTAATGGAAAGTGGTAACATTCCCTTCCCCCTGGGAGGTGTTGAGTGTGAGAACAAGTCGTCGAAGATTCTGATGGTGGTGGGTGGTAGAAGTGTTGGTAGTGGTGGGTGGTGGTGGCGGAAATGGTGGTAGTGGTGAGTGGTGGCAGTGGTAGTGGTGGGTGGCGGTAGTGGTGGCTTACTGGTTACACACACTGGGTGTGGGTGGCTCGGCTGCCTGCATGGCTGGCCGTGACCCCTGGGCCTGGGCGTGCCAGCGGGTCCGGCTGACTGGCTGACTGGTTGGCTGGCCCAGGCACCGCTCGTGGGCTCCTCCTGCGGTCGCCGCCGCCGCCGCTAAGCTTCCGGCACAGGACGAGGCTCGCTAACTGTATGTCCTTCGCGCCCGTTACACCAGCGGCCGTGTGTCAGCTGCCATATTTCCGCTGCTTGTTTCTCCCTCGGTAGGAGCTGCTGCCCTCCGCTGTGGAGGGAACACCTCGCTACCTTATGTGGCCGAACATGCAGCCACAACACATCCTCAGACCCTCAAGAACTTGGTAGTTATTTCCATTTCTATGATCGCCTTTCGTCCCCAACCTTCTTATTCTGATCATATCCCCCATTCTTTTCCCAGTATCAAAGTCTCACAAAGGTCAGCACTATCTTATGAGAGAGCGAGATCCAGAGATGTTATGAACCCTCTCGTCTCTCGTCGTCGGAATCGTTTGGTTTCAAACTCCTCATCACTCTCGTGTCTCGACCACAGAGCCCAGATTGACTCCTGTTGTGTATGTTCTTCATGTAGATGTGAACAACAACAGCTCGTTCTGGCAGGCCAGGTACTCAGGTCAAGAGGGCAAAGTGCCGTCACGTGGACGTGGCCCCTCCTTGCTCTCACTGGATCAAAGTTGATCAGTAGAACCATAAGGAGAAACATGGATGATATTTCACATGAGTGAGGGTATGAAGAGTGTGTCATGAACACGTGGAGTGTGTGAGGAGCACGTGGAGTGTGTCATGAACACGTGGAGTGTGCGAGGAGCACGTGGAGTGTGTGAGGAACACGTGGAGTGTGTGAGGAGCACGAGGAGTGTGTGAGGAACACGTGGAGTGTGTAAGGAGCACGAAGAGTGTGTGAGGAACACGTGGAGTGGGTGAGGAACACGTGGAGTGGGTGAGGAACACGAGAAATCACTGATACAACCCTGACAGTCGTCATGATGAGGCCGTTATCAAGTATCTTTTGAGGCAGGTTGAGACCCAGAAGTTCCAACCTCCCGCCATAAGCCTCACTAAAAGGTGTTGATTCCATAATGAATAAGAGACTCTTCATCATCCAGACGTGTGAATGAGCTCTCCTGAACTCACCTCTCCTGTTCCTCTACCTCCTCCTTCTTCAGCTGCCCAGGAAGGTCCAGTTACATTGGGTCTGGTGGTATGGTGATATGTGTGTGTGTGTGTGTGTGTGTGT
>JAUTXX010542905.1:0-10585 GCA_032273605.1 Panulirus laevicauda | reverse complement strand
TCAGGCGACAACAGGAGCTGTCTATTGTTCGTGTCAAAGTGCATATCCACGAGCGTTCCGTCCGGCTGGCCCAAACCTTCCACAGCCAAGGCTGCCAAGGACGTGTCCTATTGTGCCTCAGCTGCTCTTGTCCCGCGTGTGTGTGTGTGTGTGTGTGTGTGTGTGTGTGTGTGTGTGTGTGTGTGTGTGGCGAATCACAAAGGGCAAGCACGGGATCAAATCCTAATCCACAACATATGAACGTGCGAGACGGCCGACATGCCACGTATGTACATTACATTATGCCTCGGGTCAAGCAAGACACGAGATGCATTACGTGTGTATGTTGGACGCAGTGAGGGGTTGACAGAACACAAGGTAACAGTGTTCTTATTCAGTGGCTCCCCCCTCGCCAGACAGCCATCTATAGATGACACAACGTTCCCATCAATCACCCCAAAACACACTTACCATCGTCAGTTAGGGTCACACCGACATACACTATTGTGAGTTGCCTGTATCGGTCTTACTGATGTTCATCTGGACGTACAAGCTCCCTAACCTCTTCTCTAACAACTATGTACCTCGCCTTGTACCGCGTGGGGTCTCTCTCCCACACACAGGTCAAGCAGGTGACAGGTTAAGCTAGTCACGAGGCAGGACACATCCGCCCCTGAACCTGTACAAGACAATATCCTTCCCCCAGTCGGTAATCTTGGCCATATTTCAGCCTGGATCGTTTCCCTTGGCTGCCTCCCTTCCTCCCTCCCTCTCCAGCTGTAGGGCTAGTGTGCCTCCGTACAAGGCGAAAACAAAAAAAAGCTACGACAATATTGCTATAAGAGAGCGTGCAGGTGGTAACGGGAAGATGGCGCTTTCCACTTGGTCTCTATCATTTGGTGTCAGGAGGCCTGAACCTGGCGGAGGGATCTGCCTCCCACCAGGAGGAGGAGGAGGAGGAGGAGGAGGAGCGGCGGTGCTGCTGGTGGCAGTGGTGGCGGCGGTGGCAGGAGGAGAAGCGGGAGGGGCAGCATGAGCCGGGAGCATCTGAGACGATGTACACACATTCTCTCTGGCATTGATCCCCAGCCCGGCCAAGACACCCACCCACCACCACCACCACACACACTTCCCTCCCACCCAACATATCTTCCTTCACAGCTGTTTATTGCGGCCCCGCCTGTCTCTCCCCAGATATATTGCCACGCTGCACTCCATACTTTGGGAAGGTCTGGGATGCACTCTCGCTATGCTGCCCACAGATTTGTTTCATATACCATCGTCTTCCATGTCACCTTATCATAATGTATCATCGTCTTCTACCACACCCCACCGTCGTTATGTACCATCGTTTTCTAAGTTACCCTAAGATAATGTACTACTGTCTTCCAGGGTACCCGTCATTATATGTACAAATCTTCCAGGCTGCCTCATCATAATGCATCATTATCCAGATGACCCCATCACCATGTACCACTGTCTAGGCTGCAACTATCATAATATACCATCGTCCAGACTACCCCATCATGATGTACCAACGTCCACGCTCCTTCATCATAGTGTACCATCGCCCAAGCTACTCCATCACATTGCGCTGTCTTCCATACCACCCGCACCATCATCCAGGCTACCACATCATCATCAGTACTACATGAAGGACAACTGTGACATTCACAGTGTTTTTTCCGCCATCCTACAGTTAATTACATGAAGGCCGCGCTACGGACGAGGCACTGGCCAGGCTACCGGAGCGGTGACGACCAAGCGTTTCCCAGAGAAAAGGAGACGACCACCCAAGCTTACCACCCGACTTTATGAAACTTTCCATCGAGTACAGACAGGATATAGTGACGGGGCAGGATATAGTGACGGGGCAGGATATAGTGAAGCGGCAGGACACAGTGAAGGGGGCAGGCTATGGTGACGGTGCAGGATATTGTGATGGGCAGGATACAGTGAAGCGGCAGCATATGGTGAGAAGCTTGATAAGTTTAACAGGTAAGGCCTTATATGTCCGAGCCACATGGATACTTCACGAACTCCTCTGCAGGTAGCTGGAAGAGGGAGGGCCTTGTTACTACCGCTCCAGCCGCCGCCACTTCTTGTGTCCTCCCATATCCCTCTACATCCGAAAAGGCTGGTACTTTTTTTGTGAGTATGAGGGAGGCAACGGTGTGGTGAGGGTCGTGTGGGTTGGTGTGTGGTGGTGGGTGTGTGTCGTGCCAGGAGATGGCGCCCGAGGACGGGTCCCGGGAGGAGGAGGAGGAGGAGGAGGAGGGCGGCTGCTGGCTGGCCTGGCTCCTGCCACTGTCAATAACCAGCGTAGCGGACCTCAGCCCCCCTGCCCCACTCTCCTCCCTCCCAGACCCCACCAACACAACACTCACCTTCCCAGGGTCACCACCAGCCTGACCTGACCAAGGCACGGACGGACGTGACTCGGGTATCATCTTCCACACCACTCCGTCTATCACACGCAGAATTTACACTCCTGCTGACTGCCAAAACTGACGGTAGGTTTACGGTTAAGGGACGGCATCTACCAGCCCACACCATACACCCCACAGGTTAAGATACCGTATCTACCAGCCCACACCATACACCCTACAAGTTAAGATACCGTATATACCAGCTCAGACCATACTCTCCTAAGGTAAAGGCACTGTATCTACCAGCCTACACTGTACACTCCAAAGGTTGACACTGTATTTACCAGCCCACACCACACACTCCAAAGGTTAAGACACTGTATCTACCAGCCCACATCATACAGTTTTGGCTGACTACAAGAGTCACTCAGTAACACTGGACAGTATACAATCAGGTATATACAGACTGCTACAGGGCAAGCTACAGTGGTGGGCTGAGGGACGCTTGCATTCAGTACGAAGATACAAGTACAGTACAGGAGGGGTGAGTAACTAAGTATAACAAATAGAGTATTACGTGAATTAGGTCACATTGGTGAGGTTAGGATTCTATGTACTCATCACACGGACCAATAAAGGTTCTGAAACCACAATCGGAATCACAAGTCACACATCACACGTCGGGTAATGCCCCAAAAATAACTTGATACGTGACCCTCCAGTCCGATGTGGCTCACAGGTCCACGGTCAAGGAATTTACGGTATACCTGCATATACGTGTGCGTGTGTGTGTGTGTGTGTGTGTGTGTTATACAACAATAGAGTAGAGCATAGTTCCCTACAGGAGGGGAGGCTCCCTGTAAGCTTGTGCGAGAGACTGTCTTGCAGTGTGTGGTGGAGACACGTGATCCCTGAGAACTCTCTCAGCTCTGGCCGCTGACATGCCTGACAAGCGGCCACCTCCTCCGTGTTTGTGCTGACACCCAATTTTACCGATTACGCGTTTAATTGGCTTTAACAGCCAATTACGCGTGGGGATACCTCAATTCCAGTTGTGACATACACAAGCAAGGACACAGACACATAACACATCCACCTACAAATACAACTAGATGAGAAAAAGGATGAGCCTAGACCCCACGAGGCAAGACCAACCTCGCCATGTGTAAAATTGGCAGTAAAACACACACACACACACACACACACACACACACACGACATCTGAGGAACCGATGTACCCAGTAAAACCATACAAGACCTCCCTCTCAAGCGACAAAGGGTCTGTGTCAGGAGGAATACAACCCTTGGCTTAGCGCCTCACGCCACGGTTCCGAAGTACCACTTGACACCTCAAGTTATGACTCACAGGTACTCCTTGACCTCCTTCCCCTCCAACCCCACCCACCCACCCATCCCCAGCGTATCCAGTTTTTTTTCTCACTCATTAATTACGTCATGTTGCGTAAGGGCCTCGAACTCCTTGAGGACGAGGGTGCTACCCTTTGGGTATGGCTGCCCGACGCTTGAAGGTCGAACCAACGTGGTCAAGGGGTTACGCCCCAGCGGGACACATGACTTCATGGGTTATTCGACCCGATTACTCACATTGCCAGGCGAATTTGAGAGGCTTCGTCAGCCTCCCTCCCACAAGTCTCAGATCCGGGAGGTTTCACATCTGTGGGTCTCAGATCCGGGGGTTTCCAGATCCGAGGGTTTCAAATACCCAAATCTCCTATCCAAACCGTTTCAGATTCGAGGGTTTCATATCCGAAACGTTTCACGCCCATGAGTTTCATGTCCGTGGGTTTCTGATTTGAAGGTTTCATATCCGAGGCGTTTCAGATACCGGGGTTTCGTACCTGAAGCTTTTCAGAACCTAAAATTTCGACTAGGGTTTTCAGATCAGGTGAGAAAATTCTTGTTACCAAAGACCTCAGTGCCGGGGACTTCACGCGCTTGTTTCTGCCTTACTTTACGTCGTCCATTTTCTTATTTTTCAGTAAACAAAGACTCGCCACACGCAGTGAAAGATGATGTGGACGGCCACGAGTAAAAAAAAAAATAAATCTCCAATACTCTTAAGAGAGGAGTGCCAGAGGTGAGTCACACAGGAGAGGAGGTCAGTATCAGTGACTTGTATTGTGAAAGCAATACTGGTGATCTGAAGAGCATGGGATTCCAAGCGTTTAAAACAAGTGAGAGTCGTTAAGTTCTCAATAGTACACAGACAGTGGAATTACGAGCAATGGGGAGACATCCCATATTCCTTCTTAGGGATGGGCTGAACCAAGATTCGCTTCTAAGAAGCAGGTAATGATCGGGTTTTCAGACCGAGAGAAAATAGGCGAGCAAGTACCGGAGCTAACCCTGAGGCAGCACACTCCTTTAGGACACAAGGGGGCATGCCACCTGCGCCATACGCCCTCCCTATCTGCAGCTGGGAGAGGGAGAGTACGTGGAAGAATTTGCGCGGGGAATATATAGCAAGAGGTGGAGGGGAGGGGAGGGCCTACACGTGGAACCATCTAGAGCGGTGGTGGAGGATTATAAGGCACAAAATGGGCAGCTTTATTAGCGGTAGACTCAGCAACGGACTGATCAGGTCGGTAACGAAGATAATATTGGCTAGGGACCATAATCATCTATTTTCTTTACTTGATATTCATCATAATTATAGCTACTTACATTTGCAACATTATCGTTTTCTCTTATAGTTATTACTACTTACATTTATATCATTATCGTTTTCTCTTATAACTACTTACATTTGTATCATTATCGTTTTCTCTTTTTCTCCGAATGGGTGGCTTTTTTACCGCTTGCCTGCCATGCTGTTGGATGGCAAATATACATGCATTACCATCACATCAAAATCCGATGTACATACCGGAAAAAAAACGAAATAAAAAATAAATTTATCATCCATCCTGGACAACAAATGACCGGGTGAAGGGTGACAATTTTACTGTCAGATGTTGCAAGGTGTCCGCCCTGCCCAGCAGGCGAGCGAAGCCTGCATGGCACCTCAACCTCTGGTGGTCATGCACCAACCACACTCATGTTGCCTAAAAAGTTATGACACACACACACACGAGAACACTTTGGGCAAGATGGTGACCTTACATGCGGGCTGGTAACCCCCCCCCCCCCCACAGGCCATCTGGGTCATGACCTCACACCACCGTCTACTAAATAGTAGTAATAATAATAATAATAATAATAATAATAATAATAATTCGAAGAAAAAATAGGTTCAAACGTCTGCTCCTGACACCACCTGGATAAGGCGAAGTTAGGACGAGCATGTAATAATAATAATAATAATAATAATAATAATAATAATAAAGAGTTTACCATCCATCAATATACACAAAACAATGTCGCACAATGGCCTGAACCTCCAAGTCACTATAGTAACCTTTGTATTTCTATGCATATGTAACATAATGATAGGGAATTACTTTAAACACCGTCCAATAACTGCAACGGAGTGGAGGCGACACACAATTCCACTCTGTTACAAATGAAAAAAAAAAGAAATTGCATCGACCCTTATCCCCAACACATCCAGCTCACGATCCCCACCACTACATATACGTTTCCATGCAGGAACTTCCACCCCCTCCCAGAAAAAAAAATTACGACACATTCCATTTATCAGAACGACATCTTACTATATAACTTTGGCAGGGAAGTCGTAATGTCAGCAATAAAATATTGTATCAAATCATTTTTCTCTCTCTGATTCCTTAAATTGTTTGAGATATGATCAGGCAGCAGTATTATTGTAAGAGATGACGTCAAGACCACTCTATCATATCTCCTGACGGTATGATGTTCACGTCTGTCGAGGTGCGAAATAAATTAAGTATCTTCATAATATTGTGGAGAGAATAATGAAGATGTGAACCCCCCCAAAGTAAAATAAGATGATTTATCTTTTCCCATCCAAGAAACACTAGAAATTGACGTGTAAACATCTGCACAAATACCACTCTGCACTGTCCGTCGCAGAACCAAACCTTCTGACGAAAATTCTCGAAAGAAGGCTTGTGTCGCCACATCTCTGCATCATGGCCGTTCTTTTATTTACTCAAGAACTTCAGATCACGAATATCTGAGGATGAGTTCATAAATATATCCTTTATTCTTAAGTAATACCAGTCAGCATTAGTTTCCGTAATAACAGGAGTTTTCTTGCGTTGTGGTGTGTGGCAACAATCTGCCACCAGGACTCCACATACCGCTATCTGAGAAACCAACACCACCACAACAAAGTCGGTAATTCACAGCACAAGTAGAATCACATTAACATAATGCCACGGCAAATTCTATGCATAATATAATTCCTAGAATTAATCGCATTAAACCACTGATTATACTGATGCAAAGTACGATTTATGAATAAGGATAATCGGATTAATAAAGCGACTATATAAAACCCAGGCGATTTTCAATTCACGCGCGAGAACAATAATATATTGGAAGCAATGGTGAAATGTGCGGGTTATCGTTAGTGGCAGACCAGAAGGTTCTCTCACAGCATTGCTCGGGATTCGGCCTGCGATTAGCACAGAACACTTCCTATATCTAACTGTACGTGTGAACTCTGTCGTACATTGTTTGTGATATCCAATCTCTCTCTCTCTCTCTCTCTCTCTCTCTCTCTCTCTCTCTCTCTCTCTCTCTCTCTCTCTCATACACTGGGATATACGAAGAGATTTTACCTGAAAATCATCACATGAACAATAAAGTACAATATGAATTAAGCGACATTTTACATGTACAGGCATATCATCTATGGGATTCCCAGTGTGCTTATGAATGTTCAGAAAGCTGCCTCAAGATTCCGAAAGACATAACTACAATGTATCCCACAGCAACACAGCCTGAACCGATACGTGCATACACTTGTATCGCCGCGACACAACTTGCTGACGTTATGTGAATCGACCGTCGTGACAGATGCCAACCATTACGAGGTAAAGGTCATTCTCTGTTTCATCAAGTCGAGCCAGAACGTAAGGAGACGAAACTCTTGCGTGTAGTCGAAACTTCAGTGCATTGCTTCGAAACACCGGCATCTGGCTCAGAGCCACAGTTACCCCCTACTTACGCCACAGCAGAACGAACCATCGCTACGTGGATTCGAACCATAGCTGCACCAAAAATCATCTACCCACCATTACCACACTGACACCACCACCACCACAGACCATAATCTCTCACGAATTATACGTCCAGGTGGGCCCTTATAACAAACAACTGGCGCAGCTGGTAAGTGCTAAGTGGTAAGTGCTAGCGGCTTGTACAAAAACCAAGGACCCAGGGTCAATGATTGGCCATCCACACTCCAAACTGAGCTACTTGCTACCCTTATAGCCCTTAAATTTGTTCATCACTCGAAGATAGACAGCCTGATTATAGCGATTCTCTTTCTTCAGTATCATTTGTGACATGCTCGTGTTTGAAGAAGGACTCATGCATACCCGGATTATTCATGATGAATTTAGGGTTAAGATTCTCTCAATTCCTTCACATGTTGGGCTCAGAATGCATGACAAGACTGATGAAGTAACAAATCTTTCTGCCTTGATGGAGGACGTTCATTACCCACAGGGTATAACAGAGAATAACTGTAAAACATTCTGAAAGAAGATAACATAATCTTTTATACCTAATGAATAGTGAAATCACCACACGGAGATCCATCTACCATCACAATATCAAGCAAGAACCAACAGGATCAGGAGACATCTTAATATTGCCATCGCTCTCTCTGGCTAGGCTATAGACATTCATGGCACCTTGCCCCTCCTGTTGATATTAAACAGACTAAGTGTAAACTTAGCCAACAGACCAACTACCAGACCAAACAACACTATATATACATGACAGTTGAGAAATTAGTGCGCTCTGATATTATTCTTACCGAACATTACAAGTTATGTGCCAGCATTTCACCCGTAACAATGCACTACATCGGATACCTGAGAAATATTATTGTAAATACTTATCTCTTTACAGATCTTGATACAGATTCCAGTCACTGTTTATTCAATCTTTCTATTCAGTTCACTGTGTACAATGTAAACTGCTGAGCCATTAAATCATTTCTCCCAAATCTTTGATAACAGTTTTCTCATAGAGAAACGTCTACTGTGCTTCCGTCGCTGAGGCCCCAGTCCTTGGACCTTTCGTGCATTCTGTATCCGCCACACGCCCACAGGATGGGTAGGTGTGCACAATAAATCAGCAGCTCTGGCTAAACTCAAAATCAACCATACAGAGTTATTCTAACTCTCGCCGTTGGAATCCAGCTATCTGTACGGGGTTTCGACCCTGTCATGCGTCCAATCGAATCCAAGTCAGAGGGATTCCAAATCTGCCCGTATAATCGGGAAAAAAAAAAAACACGGTAACAGCACTTACCAACAACCCATTTTCTGTTTTCTTGCTTGTCTGTGTTCTATCAGCACTAACAGGTCTACTGCCATATTCTGAGCTAAACCCATACAACTGCAATTGCCATGTCGTACGATGACCCCCATACTTCTGTCTACTGCCATATTGTGAGCTCACCCAACACTGCTGTCTCCTACCGTGAGATCACTTCATACTACTGTCTCCTACCATGATGTAAGATCACCTCACACTACTGCCGCCTACCACTTTGTGAGGTCATTTCACTTCTGCCTACTGCCATGCTGTGAGCTCGCCTCACGCTACTGTCTCCTACCATGTTGGAGACAATCTCAGTCTCCTACCATGTTGTGAGCTCACCTCACACTACTGTCTCCTACGATGTTGAACACCTCCCACACTACTGTCTCCTACCATGTTGGAGGACATCTCACACTACTGTCTCCTACCATGTTGTAAGCTCACCTCACTTGTCGCCAGCACCACTGTACACATGTTTAGCTGCGTCAAAGCCACAGTGCCCCCCAATCCCCCGACCGTCTCACTCTCGCCATCTTTCGCGCGTCAACACATTCACGAGGCTGGCCTGCCTTGCCAACCACCACCACCACATTCCACCACCACACCACCAAGTACCACCCATCGCAGTCTACCGCCTCCTTCCCGGAGCCGCCCTCAGTACCACTACGCAAATAGCCCCCACCCACACAACCCCCGGCCATCCCTTGTCACCCACCTACCACCCATAACTCCCCCCATAACCATCCAACTCTTGAAAAACCCATTTATCATCCTATTTTCCCGCCCCTATACCCATCACTATACCAGCCCATCACATCCACCTTTCCCCCCATAAAACCCCACAGCTCCCGGCCACGTCCGTTAATCCCGGAAGCCAGGCCGGCAGCAGCAGCACAGTAGTTAACACAAGAGCACCTCATCTACACACGGGACACGGAACCCGCATCACCGCGAACAATACCCACTACACACACACTCTCTCTCTCCCCCCAGCCTCGCTCACTCCTCAAGCATCCCTGCTCTGACCCGGCCCCACGGACGGACACGTGAATCATCCTACACGCATCGATAAGTACATCAATTAAACCTCTTGCCACTAAGAAACAGGTCAGAGGTTAGGGCCATCACTCCAACAACAAATTGGTACCGTCCGTCTTAAGGATCGTACATTCCGAGCTCGAAGGTCGTGCTCGAGGGTCGTATCATGGTGCCTCAGGGTCTACAGGCGTGTGGTGTTGGTGCGGGAGGAACGAAGGCAAGCTGTACACAGCGACCCAGCCAGACAGCCGGACAGGCGGCAACCGGTGAGACTTGTATTGTTTCCCGCCCAAGTTCCCGCCAGGCGCTTGGCTGCTTCCCGCGACTCCCGCCAGATGGCCGCCAACAACCCTCCCTTAAATACCATGGAGCCTACATCCCACCTCTCTACGTTAACTCATATTCACCAGTCCTCGTATAACTCTCCGTACACTTATGTCTCCCGTGTGCCTGGTAGGTCTCGCTCACACTACAGCTTGCAGGCTGGTAAATAAAGCAATTAAAACTAACCGCCCACCCTCCCCTGCCGCAACAGTGCGGGGTCCAGGACTCCAATAATGCTGAGGCAGCTGGAAATATTCCTGGTCCTTCCTTCGTCTTCTTCTGACTCACCTGTGTTCTTTTATTCTTACCATTCCACAATAAAATATGATAAAAGTAAAATAAATAATGTGTAACATGAGAATAAGTCAACACAATAATTGGCAAAACATGAATACAAAAAAATTGTAAATTAAGTTGAATGGTGGGATAAT
>JAUTXX010542894.1:0-10585 GCA_032273605.1 Panulirus laevicauda | reverse complement strand
GAGAGAGAGAGAGAGAGAGAGAGAGAGAGAGAGAGAGAGAGAAAGAGAGAGAGTTACGTCCAAATCACTGAAGACACTGAAATTGACTGCTAGATCAGGTGACCCTCCCCCACACCCCTCACCCCACCCGTCGTGAGCGTTAGGTGTGATTTCCGCTTAACGTTTTCAAGAAACAAAATTTTGCTTCCAAGATGCTCATAACAAAATACAAAGAAGGAGTTATGAAATGAATGCAAATTTCGTAATGCAAATATGATTCAGTAACTTTGGACTGAGTTATGCCGGGGTTGCAAAAAGATAGCAAGTGAAAAATAGAGAATTAGCAAGTGATAATTCTTATGCTGGAGTGTTTGTGAAAGATAAAAGTTTAAATTCCAGATCTATGAAGAACCAAGCACTACTGAGAGACCAAGAATGAGATGATAAGAAGGAAAGCTTGATAGAGGGTAATCCTGGACGTGATGTGATGACTGGAAGGAATTTAGGATATGTGAACAAATGCAGAGATTCTGGAACGGAAAAATCTGAGTATGGAAATGGGAAGGGAAGAGCTTCCAGGTCAGGAGACGGTGTTGTAGGGGGAAGGGGACAGTTCCATGACCAAGAGTCTGGATCCAGTCTGTGAGCGTAGCGCAACTTCCAGACCTGAACACTGGAACTGGCGTTCTAGAGGATGAAATTATGACCTTAATTCTGAGGAAGATAGGCTGGGGACGCGTCTTGTTTCTCTCTCAAATGAAAATTTATGCACAATGAATAAAGTCGCAAGAATCTTGTTATATAGAGGAAACTTGCTGGGAAACCTGATGTACTAAGGTGTTTAACTTGTTTATACTTGTGCAGTTCCTGGACGTAGGTTTCATGACCCATGACGTCCTAAGTGTCATGACCCATGATATAAGTTTCACGACCCATTGTGTCGTAAGTTTCATGAACTTAGTGACATAATACCTTTAACCCATGGTGTCACAAGTTTCATTACCCATAGTGTCATAAGTTTCATGAACCCATAAAGTCTTAAGATTTATGATCCCATGGTGCAATGTTTCATGACCACAGGGTCATGTTTCATAAATGCTTGGTGTCACGTTTCATGACACCATAGAGTCATAAGTGTTTTTAGCTATGGTGTCATAAAAGTTACATGAACTAAGGGTGTCACGCCTCGTGAATGCATAGCATCATGTTTCATGACAGTGATGTCATAAGTTCAATAACCCAACGTGTCATGAAATGCATAGATCGATGATAGGGAAACCTTCTAACATACCTGTGGATGATAGGGAAACCTTCTAACATACCAGTGGATGATAGAGAAACCTTCTAACATACCTGTGGATGATAGGGAAACCTTCTAACATACCTGTGGATGATAGGGAAACGCCTTCCGGTCGTCGCCCGGGATATTGCAGTATCCCAGATGTGATAAAGAAGCTCTTCCCGTCCACCATGAAGGTTAGCTATCTTCTATCCCACGGGGGATAAGGAAGCCCCCTCGTTCCCTGGCGATGATATAGAAGCCTTTCCGTCTACCACTGGAAATAAGGAAGTCTTCTCGTCTACCACTGGAAATCAGGAAGTCTTCCCGTCTACCGCAAAATATAGAGAGAAGCCATCCCCTCTACCACAAGATATAACGAAACCTTCCCGTCTACCACAAGATATAGGGAAGCTATCCCGTCTACCACCAGATATAGTGAAGTCTTCCCGTCCACCACAAGATAGAGAGAAGCCATCCCGTCCACCACAAGATATGGAGGTCTTCCCGTTCGTGGGCGGTAATGAAGAGAGCTCTCCCTCTTCGAGCAATTAGCGGGGAAGCCTCTTCTCCCTAAGTGGTGGCGTAGAAGCTCCCTCTGTTGTAGAAAAAAGAAATAGAAAAAGCGGAACATAATTCCTGCTGGCCGATGTCCCCATCACTTGGTTTTTATGAGTGTGCGGGGATGACCTCTTTACTGTGTGGCCAGAGGACCCTCGAGAAGTCATTTCGAGTAGCTCTGAAGTGGCGTGTTGAGGAATCCAGGTCCTCCTACAGAGGTGGCTGAAGCTCTCATTGTTCCCTCCATGACACCGGCAGGATTAGTGGTTTCCGTCCATTTCTTTTCCGTATTGTGTGCCCCTCAGGGCGGCAGGGAGGAGAGGGGCAGTAGGTATGAGGGTCGGTGGTAGGGTTGTAACCGCTCGGATGTGTTCATAGGGTAAGTGTTTACACAGAGGCGTGTTTTAGAGAGGACGACGATTTCGGCTGTTTTCAGTCAGGAGAATATTTGAAGTGTTCGTTACTGTGTGCTCCTGGGGAAGCGTATGAAGTGTGCTGAGGAGTAACAAATGTTAGCTGAATGTACAGGAATGTACGAGAGTCGGTGGCTGAAAAGCATTCTTGAAAAGAAGATAATTCAGAGGAAGGATATGGTATTCGCTTAAAAGGACATCTTTGAATTGAAGTTTTTTTTGTAGAAAATTCTTTAAAAAAGGAGTATCTAAAGGAACTTATTTGAAAGTAATTTTTTTTCATTCAAAAGTAAAGCTTGTAGGCAAAAGTTTGAAGGATCTTTTCGGTTAGAAATTAATGAAGGGAAAGTGATTCAAAAGGAAGGGTTTCAAAATACTATCTAGACGTTTTTGAATGGGATTTTGAACGAAAAAAATCTTACAACATTTTCAGTATCAAGTGACTTAATACTATTGGTTAATGAAACATTTTAGATACAGAAATTGAAAGGAAAATTGGATACTGGTATTTTAAAGGAACATTTTAGATGCAGAAATTTGAAAGAAGGAAAGATTGACATAAAATGTTTTGTTAGAAATGTTTGGAGTGGAATATTTAAAGGAGAATGATTGTATATCATGAAATGATGTTTGTTTAGAAAAGATTGTTTGGGAATGTGTTAAAAGGATAACTTATAATGTCGCGTCAGAACTTTATTGATCTGAGGGATGTGCTTAAAGGATGATATTTGGTCGTGTTTGAAGGAATGTTCTAAGAAAAAATGTAAATGAAAATAATTCTGTAAGGAGAACGTGTAAGATGTAGTACTTGCTGGACTAATTGAAGGGTAATTTGAAGGGATATGTCTTGAAGTGTGTTTGAAGGAAATTATTTGAAGGGTAGTTGGTCTCCCTCCTTGTATCGTCAACGTACAGACAAACAAGTCATCGCTGTAGTTAAGTCATACACTCAGGAAACACAGAATTATTCCTAATGATGAATTGCGTCACATGAGGTTGTAATGGTCTCTGTTATCTGATGCTTGCGACGCGGCCCATTTGATTCTCTCTTATCTCGCGCACAGAAAGGAGAGACGTCAAGAGATAGTTCTCATTACCTAGTGCAGAGAAATGAGAGATGGCGAGAGAGAATTTTTTTGCGTTGTGCACAGGTATCAGAGATATCGAAGGATTGTTCTCATTTTCTAAAGTACAGAAATGAGAGATGTTGTGAGACATTTCTCATTACTTCATGCATTGAAACTTGAGAGAATCAAGAGACTGTTCTCATTATCTCCAGCACAGGAAATGAAGAGAATCAAAGTTGTCGTGAACATCTCTTGCTAGTGCACAAGACAACAGAATTTCACACCTTAAGAGTTGTTTACAAAGTTGTACAGAGGAAAGCAAATAGCAACAGACCATTTGGTCTTCTCGAGGGTGTATGTGACAGAGGATGAGAGAAACTCACAGACTGATATGATAAGAGTAGAAAGGAAGAGGATGACATCAGGAGAAATACTTGTTAACTTTATATGTAACTATGGGGACGCAAATAATGTCAGTCGTGGACATGAAGCGAAGCATTTGTCAAATCTATATTTAACCGTATTAATGCTCTTGCCTTCAACTCCTCTAATTACTGAATCATTTCATATGTTAACAATGTGTGTTTAGTCGAGATAGAATGTTTACCTATGAGTTTGTACCCTTTGCTACGAGGGGAATCAGATACATGTAGCCATAAGTAGCTTGCTATATAGAAATTATCAAAGCCTTTGGTGTAATTGATTTATGTGAGAAAGAAAACCGGTTCCATAGTGATCCTTGTGGCACACCACTTGTTACGTCCAACCATTCTCAGGCTTGACCGTCTATCACTACCATTTGTCTACGGCCAGTCAGGTAATTTCCTAATCCCATCTGTGCCATGTTACTTAACTATATCTAGAAATCTTTAATGCTGGACTTACGTGGTATGTACGTCAATAAGATCTTCAGTGAAGGACCACCGTTGCGTTGAGGTAGAGGCCCACATCAATAACCTGCACGTTGTAACAAGGTTAAGACAGATAGACCATATATCATTCGAGTGAAACCGTTACAACTTGAAGTATCACCAAGATTTTGTTAATATATTTCCAATAAGATGTTTGGGGTTGCCACTCTAACTAAGATGAGGAACACTAACCTTTACAGCCACCTGACATTTTATATGGAATCGGTGATAAATGAAATGAAATACGACCAAGTACATGTTGAAGTTAATGTATGTTGAAGTTAACCTGTGTTGAAGTTAACGTAGGTTGAAGTTAATGTATGTTGAAGTTAACCTGTGTTGAAGTTAACGTAGGTTGAAGTTAACGTATGTTGAAGTTAACATATGTTGAAGTTAACATATGTTGAGTTTAACATGTGCTAAGATTAACGTATCATAATCTTTAGTTTATTCATGGAGTAATCACAAGAACTCAGGACACTATTGACTCCTCTTATTCAGAGATTACCGAACTACATAATGAACTGGTGCCGAGCAGAAGCTAAACGATATTTATCACCCATGAGATTCCCTCAGACTATTACCACCAAGACAGTTGACATAAATGGCTATATATGTTAATCTAATTGATAAGAAGGCTGGCCGACCAAAGCTCGATTAATTATTAAAATCTCCAGGATAACGTCGCTTGGATGTGGCTAACTAGCCTGGCGGTGGCTCGGGTTGAGCTTGTAACGCAGATCATGAGCTACATGTTCAACTTAAGAGTGAAACATGCGAGGAAATGCTCGTAGGTGGATATAGAAATCCACCGGAGGATTTAAGACTAATTTGGATGGTTGTCGTAGTTTAGAATAGGACAGTTTGTAATGGATAGTTACATAGTTCAAAAACACAGTGACAAAACGAAGAATGTAACATACGTAGGAAGGCGATATTTGGCATCTTTAAAGACTTTTGAATATTCTTATGGTTCGTTTTTGGAAAGGATAATCATGATAAAGTGTAAGGTGTATACAACTCCTCCACTGCAGCAGTCTGCAGACATACACCTTTCTCCAAGACCCTCGCGTTCACCTCCCTCACTAACCGATAACAAATGAAACGAACATGGTGACATCACCCTCCCTTGATGCAGACTCATCTTTACCTGGAATCAATCAAACTCTTCTTCCTATTAACACAGTCGCCCACCGCTCTTGGTTAAAAATCCACACTGCTTCTAATAACTTTCTTCCCCACACCAAACATTCGTAACACCTCACGCTAAGTACTTCTCCTAACCCTACGCTATGATGTCTCTACATCCACCGATTCCACATACACATCCTTTTCTTCCTGTAGATATTTCTCACATACATTCCTCAAAGCAAACCCGTAATCCAAACATTCTGTGCCATCCACGAAACCACATTGTTCCTCCCGTCTGACGCTCTGTACGTGCCACTATCCTCTCACTCACCACTCTACCACACAACTTGACAGGTACACTCAATAGACGTATACCTCTGACCTCTTTAATTCGAACATTCACCTTTGCCCCCCCCCCTTACCTTTACATAGTGGCACTATACAGGCATTCCGCCAGTCCTCCGGCACCTCACCATGATCCATTCATATACCGAAAATCCTGACCAAACAATCAACAGTAATGTCGCCACACTTGAGATATTCAGTATGAAAGCTGGCTGGACATCTCCAACATATATAGCTTACAAAACAGATGATTGAAAGCAATTGGTATAGGCTACATTGAACTGATTTTCCTCGTAGTGATAGATACAAACTCGTGGACAAATGTTTACTTCCAATAAGGGAAAGTTCTTCGTCTTTAGTAGTATTCTTACAATGAGGAATGATATACCGGTAACAGTAGTTGAAATCACCAACATACGTAGACGAGTTTAAGAATAATTTATCAAAGATTAAATTCTAATCCCACAGTCGCCAATATTTGTGTCTCCTTAGTTACAGATCTTCCTTCTAGTCTTGCGTTTGTTTGTTTACTCTCACAACGCTGAACTCTCTGGTTTTGATTCTTCCACAACACAAATAAAAAGGACGAAATGGTTTGTTGCTGTTTGTATTCCCTTGTCCTCCGCTCACCAGGAGTCTTCTCAAAGAATCCCGCTAACACCTCTCTAGTCCGTATATCAACCAATAACTTTCTTTGTCTAACAAACTTCCACATTACATAACTCATCAACCTTCGCTAACAATGTAACTTTCCTCACATAAACCCTTCCTTTAACAGGGTTTCTCTTTGATTAACATTCAGCGACCCCAAAGTACTAACTACCTTCTACATCTAACGACGCCAGACAACAAGGTACCCGAAATTCATCGAGGATGAACCCCCTCGTCAGCGGGGATAGTTTCCCTTTGATCAGAACGAACACACACACCGCTGAGGTGGATGATCAGCTAGAGAATCCTGTGGCTCGGGTGAGACACGAAACCTCAGCTCAGAACAAACTCCCGACTCTGATGCTCGCACCAAGTAAACATCTCGGACGTTTATGCGTCGTTTGCCACACCAGATGTACGTCCTTCATCACCCTCTGGCGCGGGAGGAGCTCATTAGATGGTTCAGGGGTGCGGGACCAGCTGTGGTGGTTCAGAGGTTCAGGACCAGCTGTGACGGTTCAGGTGTGCGGCACCAGCTGTGGTGGTTCAAAGGTTTAGAACGAGTTATGGTTCATGTAATGGCCTCTGGTCGTCCTCTTCTGACATCTTTGGAGGAACTGTCCACTGTCTACCATCATCAAGCTGATGGCAAACTTAAAAGTTGTGATTATATCACCCCTGACTTTTCTCTCCCTCGTGGCGTAGATATTTAAGACCTTCAGTTCTTCCCTTGAAGTCTTTATTCTTGTAGTATCTTTGTTGCCCTCCTTTACACTTTCCCGATGAACTCTTTGCGCTTTTATTTAAGTTCGGTGACCAGACTTACGTAGATACACAGACCACACAGATCCAAGGTCCAAGCGAGGTGGTCTGGCTCCAACGCTACTGATTGAATCTTGAGAAGCGTTTGCTAGTCTTTCCTGAATGTAAGATGTAGCGAACATTCTGGATATATGCAGATACTCGAATGCTGGTGAAAGGCAGAATGTCAAGGAGCGGAAAAGCACAAACGTCATATCCATCTGTAAAAATAATGACTGGGAAGAGGCGCTGAACTAGAGATCCATCCCCATGACGAGTTTGCTATGTAATTTACTGGGAAAGATAACCTGGAAGCAAATGAATAACTTTCTGCTGAGGAGAAATTACTTCAGAGAAAATTGGTCATGTATAACGAATGTATTAGATTTCTGTGGCAAACTGAGCTCTTTTAGACGAGAGAAAGATGTGTGGATTCTTTGTATCTAGATCACCACAAAGAACTGGCTCTGTGCCACACGAGAGGCTGATTACGAAGGTGGATCACCAGACGGGAATGAAGGGGATGTTGCCTCGATGTACAGAAGATAATCTCAGTGGGAAGGAAAAAAAGGACACTTGTTAGAGGAGCCTTCTCGAAATGGGTTCAGGTCACCAGTGGAGTGCCACTGGGTTCTTTCCTGGGACCGTTACGATTCTTGATTTACGTGAATGATTTACCAGAAAGATTGGATTCCTACCTGATCATTTTTGCAGATCATGCAGGGGTCATGAGGGTAGTGAAACCGACGGAGACTGCATCAACTTACAAGGGGACCTAGACAGCCACAGTTGGTCTGATACATGAATGATATAATTTAACACAGTGAAATGTAAAGTGATGAGTGACTCCTTCCCTACACGTTTCTTCATTCTCCTGGCGTTGAAGTAAATATTCGTTCATGTTTTATTACTAGGTTTTTGCATGTTTTCGCCTGATATCTTTTTAGTATGTTCCCAGATATAACTCCTGATTTGCCGATGATGTCATGCATATATTATCATGTATCTCTCTTTTCGTCGTTCTAAACTGAGGAGTTCAAGTTCCTTCCACCGCTCCTTATAGTCCAACTGTTCTCGATATTTCTGCATTCTTTCTTGATTGTATATTTTCATCTGTGTAACTCATCACCCTACAATACAGTAGTAGTCAACATTTCTTTTATATACACAGGACAACTTCATCATGAGATTCTTTGTTGCTCGATGTGAGATTTCTCATAATCATACCGCTCATTATTTGGAGTAAAACCACTGCACGGCCTTGTAGTTTGTTTCTTGAATTCAAGTTTTAAATTTACAAAGAAAGACATTGAAATCATGTGACAGAAATTCAAAACTAATGAGAGGTAATAATGAGAGGTAATAAGGGTAACTGTCATACCATTAGAATACACTCATGACACACCTCTGTGGCATCAGAAACAGGTGGACAGAATATCTTTATCACATATTAAACGCTGAAGAAACAGAGGAAAAAGAAGATAGCTCAGAGGAAAATGTTTTGGGTCGAATAAATCAATGATATTGATAGCTTTCCAGAGGAAGAAATCAGGTTAGCATTAAGTATTATGAAAACTGGAAAGACCTCGGGTACCCATGTGCTACCAACAGAAGTATTTATAGAGGGAGGAGATGTGATAATATAGAGGGAGGAGATGTGATAATATAGAGGGAGGAGATGTGATAATATAGAGGGAGGAGATGTGATGATATAGAGGGAGGAGATGTGATATTAAAGTATCTAATTGTTCTTCAATAAGGCCTGGCATACAAACGGAGGCCTTGAAGGACAGGAAGATCAGAAATACGTCCCAGTGACAGGAAGGCGACCCTTCTGAGTGCGCCATTACCTTGTGTAGGGAGAGGATTATGCACAAGACTCAGTCGGGATCAGAATAATGTGCAAACACTTGCTGGTGTTGACGATGTTGCTCCTGTCTCGCAAAACATCAGTGATCTGCAGAGAGCCCGAGTCATGTGGAGTGATGGTTGGGAAAGAGTCTGCATGAAGCTGAACATCGGAAAGTGTGAGGTAATGACTGTTTCCAGGGAAAATATCAAACGACATTTAAATATTGAGAATTTGAGCATTAGAGCAATATTTTATATTGAGAGTTGATTTGAACGATCAGGACATAGTGGAGTATGAAACAAATAACAGAGTAAGACGGCAGAGTAGAGAATCATTGAACTTGACCCACGAGTGTAGGAAAGAACTGTACCACTGAGAGTGCAGCTCTTGCCATGCACAACCAATCTGAGAACCGGCTGACCATATGGATGGGGAACATGGAGGATGACAACCAGGACGGAGGAGCCGAGTTCACGCTGCAGGAAAGATAAGATTGCGACAAACATGTGGGGGTCAACTGATTATAACAATGAGGAGCGAGGTCGTCCAGGGATACTGTGTGTGTAGAAGCAGGACTGGGTTATGTAGCGGGGTATCACTTCAGATGGTGCGGGAATGTAAAAAACAATGAGAGAAGATGGAATAACAAATTACGAACGAATGCCCGAGGGTGGATGACCACCTGGACGTCCAGGAATGAGACAGGAAGGTAAGACTGAGAGGACATTAAGAACAAGAGGAACATTGGAAGAAGTGAGGAGAGGGAACAGCATTATATAGGTAAAGGGAGACGTCTTATCCTGATGGTTGACTGTCAGGAATGTTCCTCCCTAACTGGAGCAGGATGGATGAGTGAGTGAGTGAGAGAGTATCTTCAAAATCCTTATCATTCAATTCTCTATATTTCTCCCAGTATGACCCATACAGGGAGGCGCTGGTGTGCTGTTATATGTTCCATGACGTCTTTGCTCAAATTTCTCCTCATTTACTCCCGCCCATCTGTATACTGTATAAACATTTGTGTTATTCTCCTTCTTGGTCTTCTTCTTCCGCTGCTTTACTAACTCTCGCTTGATCTGTAAGCCACCTGGCGATGCTCCCTCATACATCCTTATCTTACGTCTGATGTCATGATTTACAACGACTGTTGAAGCTGATGCCGTTGCAGTTGGTAAACCCGGAAGCAGTTCTTCATCAGACATACGTTGAACCGTTTGCCATCACTGTGAAATTTCTGTTGGTTACAATCGTTTTTTATCTTTAATATTTCTTCTCGCCATTTTTTTTCTAAGAACAGTCCATTGTTTTTTTTTGTCACAGGCTTTGTTGGGAAAACCCTGAAAAAAGTATCAGTGACCATTCTCTTCCCTCGCATTAGTGTCATGTATGTCACTACGGTGAATTGATACTATTACTGTACTATTCCGTGGCAGCAATTTATGTTTTGTGTGATTCATGAAACTGTTGCTGGTAAGATGTTCCATAGCATATTTCTTATCGTTGTCCCCATACATTTTATCTATATGAGAGAGAGAGAGAGAGAGAGAGAGAGAGAGAGAGAGAGAGAGAGAGAGAGAGAGAGAGAGAGAGAGAGA
>JAUTXX010542861.1:0-10586 GCA_032273605.1 Panulirus laevicauda | reverse complement strand
TATATAGGACGTGTTACATCGAGTATAGGCATATATTTACACCAACGAAGCTGTGTTACGAACATTGCTCTCAATAGTTTGTACGAAAGCTTGTAACATTGTTCGTAACGAAGTTGAAAGTGAATCCAGACCAACGTAACAACGCTTTGGTAACGCTGTGGACAACGCTCTTAATAACTGTAGTGATTTTACGGTTCACACTAGTGGTGGTAACGACCAGTGTTACGAACGATAAGATCGTCAGTGGGTGACATTTGCGTTATCAACATTATCCCTAGTTATGATAGTGAATGCGTTACTGCATTGCTGATAACACCGCAGCTCACACACGTTACCACTGATAACAACGCTCCCAACACTCGTTACCACTGATAGGAACGCTCCTAACACTCGTTACCACTGATAAAATGCTCCTAACACTCGTTACAACTGATAACAATGCTCCTAACACTTGTTACCACTTATAACAACGCTCCTAACACTCGTTACTACTGATAACAATGTCTCTGATCGACTGGCAACGAAGACGTGTGATTCATTAAGAGTTTACTTAAGAAACTTGAAAGTTTACCATGTAAACTCTTGAACTCGAGAGATGCACATATAGTCTCTTAGCTTGTTAAGTTTACATGTAAACTCCTTAATTCCACTCGCGTGTAGACTTCCTCATTCCCTAAATACAGTTGTAAACTCTGTTAACTCCCTCATCTCATTGTAAAACTAATTTGTTAGTTTACCCAACACTCGGGTAGACTAAAGTCACTTGGTTTACCCTACAGACACATCAGTTTACTTATTACACCTGTACAAATTAAGTCAGTACACCAGTTTCCTCAGAACACCTGTTGACTTAATGTAAACACCTGTAAACCCCCCTTGGAGCAAGATTAAGCATATGTTAAAAGTTACCACCCCAGTAGAGCAAGAATATGTTAAAAGTTACCAACCCAAACCTACGTTTTCAAACCCTTATGTCATATGACACTCGTGTCACAAGACTTACCTGGCATGAACAGATGGCTATACTTGTAGAGCAGTAGGGTCAAAATCACAAAGTAAAAGAAGGCGACGGCGACCATCGCCGTTGTCCATACTTTCTGCACGGACGAACATAAAGAAAATGGGAGGAGGCATGAGTAGACATTATTATTCATATATTTCAAGAAAACATAGTATTTTGGGAGTGAATAATGAGAGGTAGAAAGGTAGTCTGGGGTTGTCCTTAACCCCCTATATTAGAGGTTTATAGTCCTAGTTAGCAATATATCCCTCTATAGCTTCTAGTTGTGGCCCTAGTTAGGAATATAACCTCATATGATAATTATGTTCCATGATACGAAAATTGCACTAAAATGACCAATTCTCAACCTATCCCTCCATCTCAAACATAGATTGGATTAAGGAAAACGATTAACAAGAATTAACATACCTTCATAGCAATTAACTTTTGGATCTAAAGTGTTGAATTAGAATGTTTTTTTTTTTCGTAATGGATTAAGAATCATAACTGTTCTTCACATCAATCGTCACTTGCAAAGCCATTATCCTGGTCCTTATCTTCCTTAAAATCAGTTTTCAGTCGCGAAGAAAACGAAATGTATTTCTCTCATTATTCACTTGTTATAGAACTGAGCAATTACTATTTTTTTTCACTGTTTCACTTTGTGTGCATTTCGTTTACTGGCCTCTAGCCAGATCACTGTCCTGAACATTACAGATCCAACATCCTGACTGACCGAGTTGCCCTCGAGCAATGGGATTGCTTACGTGGTACGTTTTCTCTAATACTATAATTGAAGTCTAAGAAAACGAGGCGGGTGGAGATAGTTGGGTAACTTTGTTATATTGGCTTCCCGGCTATTTTTCACGTAAAGGAGATAAATTCACATTTGATTCGTGGTGTTCATTCGTAGGGAATACTATAGACGCTGTGACATTAATTCTTCAACCCTCTCTGTCTGTGTCTGTCTGTCTGTGGCCATATTTTTGGGATTTCTTTAGGTCATGGAAAACGGGTGTTCGTTAAGTATTAGTCTATCTTTTTTTACGCAAATCGAGGATTTTATATTTTTGTATGACGTACTTGGAGCGTAGTGGCCGGCCATCCATACTCGCGGAGTTTAGAGACTTGATGAACTTAAGTCTTAGTGTTGAAGACCATAAGGTCAATGGTTAAACTATATCGACAAAAAATATTTGGAACATTATTCACGTCATTTACCCCAGTGGCATAGAGAGAACAGGAACTTTAGATTTAAATTTTGACCTGGTCCTTTCCCGAAGGCTTTTGACCTGACCCTTCCTCAAGGCTTTTCACTTGGTCCTTTTCTCAAGTATTTTGACCTAACCCTTCCTCGAGGACCACCCCAGCAGGAAACCCATTCTCCCGAACTCTGAGGTCCAGAGTGTCTAGGAAACTCTCCTTCGCTCATACTGTTGACAGGCGACGCGTCGTCTCTGTTTGCCCCGAACCTCTCTCCTTGTCGCTTCCATGGCGAACGAGATAGACAAAAAAAGGATTACTGGATTTCTTTCCTTTCTATTTTGAGGCGATTGATTGACTATTTCCTTTTGGTCTGGCAATTTTGAGGTGATTGATGGCTTCCTTTTGAGCTGGCAATCATGACTGGTAAAGTTGCTCAAATCGTCACAAAAAGAAGTATGGTAAGATACGTGTCTCAGGGAAACTGAGACATCTACAGGGAGGAAATCCTGAGGTGTAATTTGAGATTTCCCGCCGTATTTTCCAGTCACAATCTTCCAGTAACGTGATTAGAGTTTAGATTACTCGTCTGCACCACAGTTATGCCTTAATGATCGGCTGACAGCGGATTCAATGCTGAAATTGATCCATGATTATAGCCTAATCATAATTATGATTATAGTCTGGCCACAGTTGAACTATGTCAACGCCTTAACGACTGATGTATTGAGATTTATTGACTCTATTCCATATTTTCGGTGCCAGTATGTGTAACTTGCTGACCCCGACAAAGGAATTTGATTTTGAGTCCTGATTATATTCTCATTTAGTTCATCAATGGTGTATAATACAAAGAAAATGGTGTAAAGAGAATGGGGAATATCTTTGGAGTAATGGGAGACTAAATTAGTTTCCCCCATTTTCAAAGTCAGTGTATGCTGGAATTCAGAGGTCCTATTCTTAGCGACGATATTCAGAAGTGACACCGAATAAGCATCTTAATCTCAGCTGTGAATAAACTCGAATTATCTCTGATACTGTCAGTCGAATTGCCATCCACTACCGATCGAGTTCTATTCGGTAAAAAGAGAATTTTGTATACATATATATACATTCACATTACCACAAATCATTGTGGAACATTTTTTTTTTCCTCTTCTCGTTTTGCTTGGAGGATCGGGAGGTCTGAGATGCAAATTTGGTGGCTGCGTAAGGAATGGCATGTGGGATCGGCTCGTTACAACTACATCCGGGTCGAGAAGTCACAGTTAATGGGCGACACACACGCCACGTAGGGACTTGAGGAGCTCAGTAACACTGAGTATCGTCTACCACTGGATCCTGGAGCCACTGAGAGAGCCAGACCACTGTTGTTTGTGTTCGTAGATGACGAGAGCTGAGAAGATTACTCGAATCAAAGCAGTAAAGGACTTCTCTCTGTTTTCGAAACTTTATATATAGGTTCCTTTAATTCTTTATTTGTAGTTATGAATATCTTTTGCTTAGAAACGAGCATTACAGACGATATATGATGGAGAGGTGGCCGTGAGAGATGGTCTTCTCAAGTTATTTTTAAGGTTCTGTGGTGTAGTTGGTGTTGCTGTTGCGATGGGTGTCTTATCTCTACTCTAGTTCTGTAGAATAGGTTGACCTGTTGTGTGTAATGATGAGGGAGGTAACGTGTGTAATCAGAGGGAGGGAGGGGTGTGTGAGTGTGTATATATATATGTGTGTATGTGCGTGTGTGTCGTAGACAACAATGAACTTAGTTATTTAGGTTTGATTTTTTGATGTAGAAGTGAGTGAAGCCTTGCCCCAAAGCACTGGGTAGGTAGGTCAGTAGACAGTAAGTAGATAGACAAGGTAGGTATGTAGGTAAGAAGGTAGAGGGGGCTACGTACTCCAGGGAATGACTGTAATACTAGAATACTCTTGACACGTATTTGGGAAGAGAGTCCCCCGTCCTGTCACAGATAACGCTTATCGACCATCACGTCACCTGGCAGACGGAGACTATGGTCCTCGCCAGTAGTGGCGGACCAGACACGTCTAGGAGGAAGGATAGTGGCGCTCGAGTAACACTTGAAGCTAGCAAGCTCGTCCTTGAAGGTCTGAAGCTGGTATGATGTGTATGTTCCTCACGTATTCGGTAGCATTTCTATGGCTTGACGGAATCGCCCGAATCCCCTGTACCAAGAACCATCAGCGACGGTACTGAAGACGTCCATCGATCTCTGTCCCCGATAATGAACAGGCGTCGGAGGGGGACGCGAAAATCTATCAAGTCCCGAGTGACGTGTGAGGGAGGGAGGGATAAGAGGCGGTGGTGGGGGACACCCGCCATCACCCACACACTCCCTGGCTGCCTGCGGGAGGCCTCGGTGGTGGGTTTTGAGACGCTGTGGAGGGCGGACCGGCATCTTGTGGTAGGCCTGTGTTGGATTGTGTCTTCAGGGGTGAAGCCAATGTCCTCGGACACCCACCCGCCCCGCTGGGCCGCCCGTGGGGACACACACACACCTCCACCAGCTAAGGGGCCTCCCTAAGCCTCACAAGACCACCTCATTATTCCACCTCACACGACTTGCTCATTACTACACCTCACACGGCCTCGTCATTAATACACGCTAGGTTACGACTATCAACAGATCCCGTGGAGAGAGAGAGAGAGAGAGAGAGAGAGAGAGAGAGAGAGAGAGAGAGTATGGGGATAAGGCAGGAGAGGAAACAAGGTCATACTAAGACATGAAATTGCCTCTCCTTCTCCTGTAGTGAATGTTGATGTTATGTCTAACGTCTCACACTGGATAATGACACTTGAGGAAGGTTACAAGATAATTTTTTTTATAACACTTGAAGCCTCGCAGATAATTTCTCAGGTGTTTTATCTAATTGTTTGTCACCTCTGTAGCTGTTAAAAACCAGCGACTCAAATATATCTTGTGCAAGTGTGCAATTATTATGATGGTTGATTAAATCACGAATGAAAGTTTGTAAATATAAAAAAACTTGTGTAAATGGCTAAGGACAATCTACTCACTGCCGTATGATAACATTTCCCAGACTATGGCATCGAGGTCTTGTTATTTTTCCTCTCCCCCACAGAGAACCCAGGACTTATGTGCTTTGATCATTACCGTCGTTGTAATAAATGATCGCTGGAAAGCCCGGGACACACACACACATCCCCTCAAGGCCCACTTCCAAACACGCTGGACCTGCGTCCTTAGGTCTTATTTCATTGGTACACCGGGCAGCCAGCGAAACGAATTAATTATTTCGTTTTAGTGAACGTGACTCTCTCTCTCTCTCTCTCTCTCTCTCTCTCTCTCTCTCTCTCGTACCGCTGCTTATAGATCATTAGTCTTACCTGGAGCCAACAATGGGGCTGGTTGTAAACAGAGCCTGGCCTGGGATATATAGTTAAGCCTGGCTTGGGATATGTAGTTAAACCTGACCTGGGATATAGTTAAGCCTGGCCTGGGATTTGGTTAGATTGTCCTGGGGTTTGGTTAACCAAACAGTGAACAACAGTGTAGGCCTATACACAGTCTCCTGTTGGACGTTGTACTGTCTCCTGTTGGATTTATACAGCTTCCTGTTGGTCACCAGTTCATTGTGGTTAGGAATCAGTCTTTTATTTTTTGAGGTCTGTAGAATGTCTGTGTGGGTTTCGGTACAATTTTGACGCCGAACTGCAACTTGGGAACGAGGGATCTCCGTAGCAGCGCGGTGACGGTGGCGTGGTGATGCAGTGACTTTATCATCCTGAAGTGTCGGATGAGGACAAGATGATGGCTTAGAGAGAGTCGAGAGGATTAGTGTCGTGATTAGGGTGTGTAAAAACGGACTGGAGAATGATCTTAGACACTCTTTTCTGGACTTTTTCTAGTAGCCACTGACGTGTTTGGAAACAGGGGACCCGGGCTAGGGAAAGACACGGGTGAGTTTGGTGTGTTTGTGTGTGGGATGGAATGTCCTTTTGCTTCGCTTAAGAACTTTCCTTTGGGACAGGAAGGTAAACTTAGGTTGTATAGTAGAACTTGAGAACAGCAGAAATGGTCTGCTTATAAGATTGAATTGTATGGTAGGAGGTAAACTTGTTCAAGGATGAGAGGTAAACTCGAGGGAGCAGGTAATCCTTGACCCCGACACGTAAACTTCTCAGGTCAGGGTAAACTTGGAAGTCGTGAAGTAAACTTTCAGTTGAACGTCAAATTCTTAGGATGATGTCAGAAAAAGTAAACTTAGAAGTCGGAAAGTAGATGTGGACGATGATGTAAACTAAGGTTCGGTGGTAAACCATGGTGTTAGCAACACGGGAGTTTAAGTAAACTGACCTGATGGTAAACTGACTCGGGATGTAATCATTAAACCAAAATTGTAAACTTAAACGAAAAATAACGAAAGAATTTACATCGTAAGTGAAATAGAAAAAGCATTTCCATAATTCTAAGTAAAAGGTTTAGAACAAGTGGATGATGGCACCGGATCGCAAAGCTCTGAACCGCGAAGCTCCGGATCGCAAAGCTTTGATCGAACCGCGAAGCTCCGGATCACAGTGATCTGAAGCACACAAGTCAAAACTGTGGGTTCATTGTGGCTGTAGGTCGCTCTCTCCGTGCAGCATAACGATTAATTTAATTTGATACTTTCTATCGCTTATAAAACACATGTTCGAACCGCCCCACTGACCATGGAAGGTAATTAGGATACCAGATGCCCGTAATTACGGCCAGACGAACCATCTTACTCTGTAGGGGGAGGAGGGGGTAAAGAAAAGGGGTGGAAGGATGGGGGCAGCAGGACGGGGTAGGGTAGAGGGAAGGGTGGGGGTTGGAAGGGGTATGATTGAGGAGGTGGAACCCTGAGTTAACTCCGAGTCTGGCTGTCCATATTTGAGGGATCTTAGCGACGCCAATCCGCGTTACTAGAGTCCAGCTTAGGAGAAGACGTCATCATTTCTGCACGGTATTACCACCTGGACACCAGAGGACTTGGGCGTGTCTCTCCAGGCCTGCCTCTGTATCCCTCTGAGGACGACGTCACTTCGAGTCCATGATCGTCGGGGGCACTTCGCCTCACTCGCAACTGAAATCCATAAGTCATCGGCTCTTGTGTGTTCGCTCGTAGTCACGAACACACCAATTCGAGCCTCGTTCCAGAGCCATAACTCATCGCTTGAGGACCGACCCTCACCTTCTTCCCCGAGGTTGTAGGTATAACAGGCCAGGACTCGGTCCACCATCACCTACTGGAGTACCTGAGGAAGGGGGAAAAAAAAGAGAGGGTGTTTCTAGCGGCTGTATGATCGTCGTCGTCCCCCCCTGGCGACGCCAATAGGTCGCTCAGCCACACTCCTTCGCCCCTTCAAGGTCATGCCTCCCTCCCTGTGTCTGAGAGGGAGAGTGCTGCTATGGACCGGCTGACGTTATCTGGGGCAGCGGTTGCGACGCTCACCTCGATGACCAACACCTCCTCCTCCTCCCTAGCCAGCCAGCCAGCCAACAGGGTAGGCAGGATATGGCTGTGTGTAACACCTTCCATGCATGCTAATAGGAGAGCCAGGGGTGGGAACCCGTGAACCTTGGACGATAGAGAATGCCCCAGCGATGGATTACACAACGCACAAGACAACCAACGCACACTGGAAGAAAGCAGTAGCAATTATAATCCCAAGATGGCGCGTCTTTCACACTGATGAGGTTCTATACGCCGCTAATTTGGCACTCGTTCCCTGTGTGGTAGCGCCATGGACAGCACTTCTCCTTCAGACATGAATGATGTGTGGGTAAGCCAGACGTCTGACGAAACACCGAGACTTTCAACACTTGGGCGGTGCAAGTCTGTTGCTTCCTGCTCGGATCTCGTCATCCGGCGATATATGACAGCATCTGGCGATATATGACAGCATCTGGCGATATATGACGGTACTTAGCGTCCCTCCAATCAAGTCCTCCTGGCGATATATGACATTACGTGGCGATATATGACACCATCTGGCGATATATGACAGCCCCTGGCGGTATGTGACAGCACCTGACGTCCGTCCAATCAAGTCCTCCTCACACCTGGCGATATATGACAACATGTGGCGATATATGACTGCACCTGACGATATATGACAGCACCTGACGATATATGACAGCACCTGGCGATATATGACAGCACCTGACGTGCGTGGCAATCCACCCAGTGTGACACGTTGTCACAGACTTCTCTGCTCTGGCCTCCCTGCCTCCCTCCCTCCCTCAAATCCTCACCGTGTGGTAGGACGACGTACCTCACTCGGGTCCCACATGTGGCACGAGAGGCGAGAAGGTGCTGGTAGACAGGTGTTTACGGCTGACAAACACTTGCCCTAACACCTGTCGTACAGGTGAGTTAGTATCTCAGCCTGTCACTCCTGATCGCTTAGTTGAAAATACTTAAAAATGGAAGGAAATATCTATACATTAGGGTAGACCTTACTGAATATGGTGGATGCATTTATCATCACATAAGGATAATGTATATAGTCTTTGCGAAGAAAATACTGGGTCTGCTCTGCGTCAGTCTCGTAAATGAACATTTGCGTCGCTGGTGACTGGGTCACTCGTCATACGGCTGGCACGTCTGTCCAGCCAAGACAGATGATTTTGGAAAATTTGGGTAATATCACTCTATAAGACTGGTGTAATGCCAGAATGAAAATGCCATATAGTATCTATTTTAGTTGCTATTTATCGCCTGCTCTGTTGTTATTTAGTTTTTATAGTTTCGGTGAAGAAGAGTCACGTATTATGACTATGGTGTAGGTGGATGGGAGAGCTGTTTTGTCTGCAAGGGGAAAAAGTAGAATTTTATAGTCATCTAAATCCTCGGTGATTTCCGAAAGGTTAAGTATTTACTGGTTACGAATATTTTATTTTGGAGATTCTTCTACATATTTCAACAAACGGTGAAGAAAATCAATGAGAATTGTAGAATAATTATCATCAATCATGTTTCCTGTGATGTGTCACCGAGGATTTACTTTAGTTTACGTTAACCGTTCTCTACGCGTTTACGAAGCTCGCCGTTAAGATGGTGCTAGTAGCAATTTTTTGACAACTGTATAAAGATTTAGTTATCCGGAGTAGTCGTCCTTCTTAAATAAATACCCCGTAACACTAGCACTTGTGCAGCTGGTGAGAGTGTATCTGTGTTTGTCTGTGTTTCATCGTTTTCCGTGGCAGTGTTGCGTTGTGAAGACTGTGTTTACATATCAGTGGATAGAAGAACAATTGCTGGTAATCCTGAAGCGTCTATATTGTGTGTGAAAACATTTCTTAAAGCGTAAACGTTCATTTGTAAACATGTAGCCATGGACGTCCTGAAGTTTGCAAATGGATGCCGTAAGATCACAGTGTCGTCCATTGCTATGATGAAGCAACGTTTGAGGATGTCGGAGGCGTGAGGAGGACCTTGATGGGGGTGAGAATTTGACGCCGAACTCTTGGAAATGTTCGACACCAGCGGGGGATGACTGAACGAGACCTCGAAGCCTAGGTGGGTTGTTCAATTGTTTCTCGTATATTTATGATCAAATTCTGATAAGATTTATATAGACAGTATAAGTCAACTGTTATGTTTTCTATAGATGATGTAGAAGCTATGTATATTTGTTCTTAATTCCGAGAATTTAAGTGATTAGTGATATTTTCTATGGATTTTCTTTGTCTATTTGTGACCATTTGTTGAATATATGGTGGCGATAACCTTCTCGAAATTGAATTCGTGTGAAGAATAATGGTATCTTTATCTGCTATAATGTAATTTATCAAAAAATTGCTATAAACATAATGACATATCGCTTGCATCATGCACATCGAAACCCCGTAATACTGAGTCCTGTTTACAATGGCTGGTATCGTCTGTGTACGTTAACCTGACATATCGCGTACGATAACCTAACTAACTTTTCGAGCATGATCATCTTCCACCCACTGAGTACGATAACTTGTCTTTTTTTTTCTCTCCAAAGATGTTTCAACATTAACCAGTTGACCCCATAACTTAAGTCACCCCTTGATGATATACGTCAGTTTTTGAGTTTCGACGTCTTAACTCGTATACTGTAAAATACCCTCGTTAACAGCCGTCTCCGAACACATAACAATCCTTTAACAACTCCGAGTACATAGGCTTAACTGTAAGGCAGATGGGAAAACGGCAGTACAGGCTACAGCACACGATAGCTACAGCTACTGTCGTCACGGAGGGGAGAGAGGAAAGTAGAGAAAGTAGATGTGTTTGACAAAGAACAACGTTAGTGAGGGATTAACACATTACGTGTTCGGTTTGTTGGTTTGTGTGTGTGTATTGTGTGTGTGTGTGTGTGTGTGTGTGTGTGTGTGGCGGC
>JAUTXX010542852.1:0-10586 GCA_032273605.1 Panulirus laevicauda | reverse complement strand
TTTACATACATGCATATATAAGGCGTTGAACTGCTTTATTTACAAAGGGTGTTCAAAATAGCCTAATGAAAGGGCTATGTTTAACGCGGTCTATTAAATCTGGTGTGTCATGAGCCTGGTCTATTATACACTATGTGATCAGCACGGCGTGATGAAAGTGTGTTAAATAGAGTGGTACGCTAAGCAAAGTATAAGGATAACATGTTGAAAGTGCCACGTTCACACAGTGTCTCCAATGGTAGACTGAATAATAATGTGTATTCTGCAGGAAAGGTCTGTGCATATATCGGATTTTACATTGAGCAACATGGGTCTGGATCCTGTTGAAACTAATTTTCAGAAAGAGGGAAGGGGATTAGAGCGCATTTGTATATGGCATTTATGGCTATGGAGAAAGCATATAGTAGGGTTGACAGAGATGCCCTATGGGAGATGCGGCGAATACACAATGTTTATTTAAAAATGTTTATCACAGGTTTGCTCTCGCGATGTTTGAAATGTGTGAGGTTAGATAGGCTGTACGAAACGTAGGATGAAAGCCATATATTCTGAGTAAAGCATCTAGAAGACTTGTGTTTCTATGTACTCTACTGATTACGATGTGATGTGTCCACGAAATATACTGATAAGAAGGAAATTAACTTGCATTGTATTTAGAACGTAACATATTGAACAACGTTTGTTCACACTCTGTTGAACATAAAGAGTTTGCAAAGTGTATCAACAAAGGAAAACAATAAGTTGTGTTTTAAGCGTAGCATGTTGAACAACGTATGTTCATATGATACTGTACATAATATATCTACAGAACATACTAACAAAAAACAAACACTGTTTTGAATTTAACAAATGGAACAATGTTTTTGTTTTTGTGTCAAACACAGTGCCTTAAAAACGTGCACTCGAGCCATGTATTGAAAATAACATGTAAAGAATTCCCTTTTTTTTGAAAAAAGATATAATCCAACCAACATTAAAAAAAAAAATAGCTTGTGTACAATGTACTTATCGTAGCATTTCTATACAATTGTTGTGATCCCCAGTTCACACTGAGATCCCTTACAATACCCGAGAATCTACTGCGGCGAGTATGATCCTAAAGCAGCGAAAACATCCTAAGAGACACTACAGGACTACTATAGAGATCGAGACAATCACTGAGACCGAGACATCACAACAGAGACTTCAAGACAGTTCTAAGGATCGAGACGTCACATCTGGGACTACGTGACTACCACAGAGACCGAGACGTCACGACAGGGACTCCACATCTGGGACTACGAGACTATCACAGAGACCGAGACGTCACGACAGGGACTCCACATCTTGGACTACGAGACTACCACAAAGACCGAGACGTCACAACAGGGACTCCACATCTGGGACTACGAACCTCCCATAGAGACCGAGACGTCACATCTGGGACTACGAGACTACCACGGAGACCGAGACGTAACACCAGGGACCACGAGAGAGTGACCCCAGACACCACAACCGTCACTGTAAAACCACTGCAGTCACCCCCAGATCAATACCACTATGGCAGTCTCTTTGGCACTAGAACAAGTACGAGATCAATACAAATACCAATAACCATTGGCTAATAACCACTAGACGGCCAATACAGTTACCAATACACCTCTCGTGTGACCGGCACATCCACAGCGCTACGGCAACACTGAGACCTGAGTCGTAACTCCGAGACGATTGATATCCCTTTATTCGGCCCATTGAGAGCACATCAATCCCCATAGACCATATCGCCGCAATTTGTTCCATCGAACACGCGCTATTCGCCCTGCTGGAATGGTCGAAGATTGGCGGACCCCGCTGCGGCAATTATAACAATTAGGCCACTTATGTGGTTCGTAGACTGGGACAGAGACCACGAGACTTCTGCAGCCACACGAAGACCACAAGAGTTCTATAGCAACCACGAGAACAATACAAAGACCAATATCATGACTGCGGCAGCAATGCAGCGAACAGGACAATCACTTGAAGCAACCAACCATCGAGAACAGTGACGACATCATCACTACAGTGACAAAAAAGAAAATAAGAAAAACTCCTCCCGAGACCACGAGACCTGTGGAGTTACCAGAAGGTAACAGTTGCGAGACCATTATTATCGTTCTGGAACCTCAGTCAGTGGTTATGGTAAGACCACAACAGTAACTACGGTTGTCATTACCTCAACGAGAAATTTGTTGCTAAATCAAGTACCTTGACTACTGAATGCAAATATTAGAATTCATTCTCTCGCAAAATGTCTATCGTCTGCATTCACAGAAAGCAATGAATGTGAAAGTTCGCTATTGCCATGTTCCTGAATCTCTACAAAGGCATTTGATACCATTAATCATAAAAAATTTCCCACAACACTTTGGAAGCTATTGACATGCGTTGCCACCACTGAACTCGTTCGACAGAAATCTGAGGCAATTATTTTTCTCTTATAAGGCGAAGATTTCTTCTCTTTTTTCCCCCCTTCAGAGAACCTCGGGGCTATACTGCAGATCCCTTTGTTTTTCCTAGTCTGTAGGAACGTTTATGACTCATAGTAACAGTTCTTGTGAGACTTGAATGTTTATAAAGCTAATGTAATATACAGTCACGAACAAAAGTCTCCTCCCTCCTCCTAGCGATGATATTTGATGGCGTACACTGACCCACTGCGAACACAGGACTTGTAACCGTTGATACGTCCATAAAGAAGCTTCACTCACAGGTGCTGGTAAACGTCCAGACCAAGTTCCAGTGTAGTGGGACATGCTCCGAGACTTGATTCTAAACATTCTTGCATTCTCAACGCTGTGATGGATGATGTTCCTTACACTGCCGTTGTAGCCGAGGGACGGTTGGCACTGCTAGACGTCACCAGAGGCCAACCAACTGTTCTGAGTTTATCAGCCAAATGTGCGTCACTGATCTTCGTTTCCTCCAGTTGATAGCAAGAGACTTGAAAAGGAGAGAAAAGACTCCAGGCGTTCATTGGTGCACCAACACCCAAAGAACAAATGCGACAGACGAATTCACTTTCGTCAACACAGCAGAAACAAGAATGATAAATCTTTCAGGTAAATCATTCGCTGGAATAGGAAAGATACGTCATTTAGCAATAGCACTATGCAAATAGTCTTGATAAATGGAGGGAAAAACAGATCTTAGCAGACCAACCAAACTACACCATCGCCATTCCTCAGTATCGCCGGAAACACAACAAAAGATAACATTACTTTCTCTCCTCCTGAGACAGTGGATGTAACGCCGAGGAAGGTCAAATACCGCAGGAGTGGATGTCACTAAGTGTCACACCAATATTCGAAAGAATGCAGGCAAAAGTAACATGCCAAATCTTGCCTCGGCAAAGGAAATAGCCGCGGAAGCTGTAGATTAAGGAAACGTTTGGGAAATTCGTATCGTGGGAGTGATGCAATACCGGCTTTTCTCAGTTGCGACAAATTCTCCAGCCAGGGATAGAAGCCTTCATTGAAGGACAGGCCTTGAATGAATGAAAAGATAGGTTGATGAGAATGAAATAATGATCGAAGAGTTATAGTGGTAGGAGAAGGGTGGGGATTTTTTTTTTCTTCTTTTTTTTTGATGCTTGTTCCCCATATCCTACGTTAGTCAGGTAACGCTGGGAACAGACAGATAACAGCCGTATTTTCTCAAATCCAGTGTCTAGCTGTAATGTATGATACTCTAAAACCAGAGCCCCTTATCCACAACCAAACCCGTCACACCTTTCCATAGTTTCCCCTGACCACTCAGTATACCAAAAATTCGGCCAAAAGACAACATGTCGTCCCCTATATACCACATCTTTCCAATTTTTCCCGTCCCATGCACACTTCCCCTTTCATTCTATCTGCGTACAGTTGGAGAAGTATTTCCTCTTGGTAGAGTATTAGTAGACAAATTTAGTAAGCCTCCTATCATCTGCTGTACCTATGTACCTCAGCAATCACGAGAAACCACTGTAGACACCACTACCTCGAGACCACAACAGCTGCGAAGAGACCGCTACATCGAAAACATTACAGCCACCTCCAGACCCCTTTTACATCGACCACCCTAAGAGACAAACTAGCGAAGAAACACCGAGAGAGCAGCAGCAGCACAGTTAACATCACGTAGTTGTCGGATTCACGTAACCGTTACAATAAAAACCCACACAAGACCACGATAGCAGCCCTCAGACCACCTCACAGACCACAGAAATCTCACAGCAACCAAGAGACTCTCTCTCTCTCTCTCTCTCTCTCTCTCTCTCTCTCTCTCTCTCTCTCTCTCCCTCTCTCTCTCTCTCTCTCTCTCTCTCAACTAGGAGACCACCCCATCTCCCAGGAGGAGGAGACCACCCCACTAAAGATTATATATAATCACTGCAGGTATCACGAGACTGATACATCGACCGTACGGCAGCTTCAGCAACAGTGAAACCAATACAGTGACGACCACAGCACTGCTTCAGCCACGATCGTGACCATGAGGCAATAACAGTGACCGAGAGAACCCTTGCCGTTACTGTGAAACTTTTTCAAGATGTCTGAAGTGTTTGAGGGCCATGTACAAAGTGAGATTGTTTATGATCTTAGAATGATCCATGATACCTGAAGAAGGTTTTCAAGATTTTTTGGAGTTGGTGGATTTTGTGGCTTAATTTTGACGGCCTTAACGATCCTGGCGGTTGATAGGCCGAAATCCCAACCACCCAACTAGCGAAACCATCCTGAAGTCATCACAACCAACTAGCCAACCATCCTGAAGTCATCACAACCAACTAGCCAACCATTCTGGAGTCATCACCTCCTCTACTGCAGCTGCGGAACCTGACACCTTGCCAACCAACCAACCAATCAACCATCCACCCTGAAGGTGTCACATCACCTCCTCTACAGCAGCGGCAGCAGCAGCCACTGGGCCCTCTCACCTTGCGCGAGGAATGACGTCACAAGTACACAACAAGCCAGACGAATCCACTACGTTCCAACATTATGCTAACTACATTAGCGTTATACCTGCCGGAGTGAAGCTCTTGCATTAAACATAAGTAACAACAACTGTGGTTTTCCAAGAGATTATTATCTTGATGCGTCAGAAGAGTACTTATGGAAGAAGAGTTTTCTAGATACAGGACTGAGATCATAAAAAATGACTCATGTCGTAAATCATGAGCGGTTTTCGGTTAAATAGCCAGGAAACAAATCGGGGACAGACTCACTGACACTGTGTATGAGCTCTGTACAGTCTTACAACAATACCAACATTGACTATATAATCCCGTAAAGTCAGAGGACACCAACGACACTCGCCTACTGCAGCAGGAGTAAAGTGTTCCTCGTCACCGAGCCTCCCTCCTTAAAACATGATCCGGGATTAGTAATCCGCCACCACAGCAGTGATTGACCACTGTACCTCGTCCGAAAATGAAACGAAAAATGAGGATATCGTAGTTTGAATGACATTCAGTAACATCTCTGATCACTTGGGGTAATTGTCATTTAGCAAATGCCGTAGGTGGAGAGGAGAGATGATACATATACATATCTCGCTAAGCATAAGAAGGCTTTAGTGGCGACAGCCGTACTACACTGGTTCAAGATAATTTGAAAAACTATTTGTATGAGTCCCTTCTATTTTCTTCAGCCTCTCTGTCACGAAAAGTCTCATTGTGGTTTATTACATCTTCTCTCATATCTCTTGATATTGATCTGGACATAGAGTCATTAAAGCCATATAGCTTTCTCAGAGACCTAATTCATTAAAGCCATATAGCTTTCTCAGAGACCTAATTCACTAAAGCCATATAGCTTTCTCAGAGACCTAATTCGAACCAGGAAGCGAAGCAGTGATCTCGTATGGGGGAAAAAAAAAGAAAGAAGTTTCAGACGATGAATGTAAAGAAGAGCTGGTACTTCAAGTAAAAGCTTTCCTTAGTATACTGTACAGTGCACCATAGACTAAAAGGAATGTAGAATTATATATATGATCCTTCTGCTACAGGACGCATATGAGGGCAACAGAATCTGGTGCTTCAATTGCTCGAACTTCAAGAGGATCATCATTTCCAGATTCCACTTCATAATACAGTAACCTTTAGTATAAGTGATACAGAAATGATGGAGGCTCCGGTCATTGAATCAGACCGAGGGAGGGTGGGGTTGTTGATGAATAATTCGTAAACGCTGGCAAGACCTGTCGGGATATATGGTAAAGCTGCTCGTGTTTGCCCCAGAGAGAGAGAGAGAGAGAGAGAGAGAGTGTGTGTGTGTGTGTGTGTGTGTGTGTGTGTGTGTGTGTGTATGTGTGTGTGTGTGAACCTACATATGAATATCTGAGGTGTGTTACGTTCACTCTACATGCTACTTCTCTAACAGTACAATTATTCTCAGTCGCCACACACACGCTGCATTACTGCAATATTCGTTTTATGCGACACAGTTCGTCGTGTGTTGTCTGTGTCTTAAAAAGTTTTTGTACTCGTTGCTTGCGGGATATCTACCTCTTCCAGCACGGACGTTAATCTTCTAGATATTTCTTGATGAGTCATCGTATACGTTTGTTTGTTACTGGTCACTATAATCACATGTAATGTATGATACACGCATGGTCCTCTAGAATTGATTACTTTTTTCCAAGGTTTTCCTTCTCTTACATTTTCCTTGATCCATCTTATAGTCTTAAGTAAATCGCATATTTTTCATTCTTGTTAAGGTTATACACTTCAAGTTCCTTCAGTCATTAATGGCAGTCCAATTGTTCCAGTCATTCAGTTTTGCTTGCAAACTGTCTAGATTCATTAAGTTTATCTTGTTATCTTCATGACCATTCTGTAAGGTAGTACTCAGTCCTGCTTGTTACATATTTTCTTAACATTTCCATCACCACTCCTCTTCCTTTCGTACTTACTCACATCACTTGTTGTTGGACTACGTATTTACTGTCCTGCATGGCCTCTTCAAATCCCCACTTTTCTTGAAGTTCGCTTGGAGATATTTCATATTTCCTTCACAATCAGCGTTTTTTTTTTTTCCAATTCCTCCCACATAAGGAGTCACCTGTATACATCCCTTGATCTTTCCCTTAAATTTTCTCTTTTCTGAATTCCACCAAGTTCCCTTCTGCCAACCATTTGTTTTCTCTTTTGATCTTATGATTTTCCTAATACTGATGTGAGCTAGAAAGCTCATTATCACACTTTTCTTTACGTTTATGTTTGTGTTTGATATTACTATTATCAACAATATTGCTAAACATGATAAAACAATCTTTTTTATCAATAGTTTCCGTTCATCGTTACTTTAATGTTGAAAAATACTTGATTTTTTTTACCTTATATTTCATGTTTTGTTTCGTTACTTTATCTAATATGATACTCCAATACTTCACGAGAACACATACCTGAGCACTTTCAGGCAAAACAGCTTCCATCCTCACTCCTTGCAACAGTCCATCATGTATGTTTTGTAATGAATTAGAAAATCCAGCAGCAGAGATTGCTTCCTTTCTTACCTGAGACATTTTGTCGTTGGTGTTACTATTGTTAACAGGGTGTTGCAAACATTTTTCAAAATAATTAATTCTAAGACGTATCATATATGACGTCAAACTTAAAAGTCTCCATTGCTTGAACAGAAGCTTATATTCTGTGTTTTTATATAATGATTAAAACAGCAATAATCTAATGTTATCTCTAATCCTCGCTATCACTTTCGATCGTCAACATTGCCTACAATTTCTTTTAGAAAATCTCAGCAACACACTTCCTACCTCTTCATTGAGGCCCTTTTTTTTTTTATATTTTCAAGCCTTTCCATATCGCAAGTCAATCCTTTATATTACTTAGCAAATCCTTGAAACATAATGTTAATTCTGGTCATTTCAGTGGGGAAGGAAAGACTCTAAATCTCTCTGATGTTAAATATAGTTGAAATGATCAGTACCGGCGAGGATGAAATACCTGCTTGTCTTAATTCCAGCATTTTCTGTGGAAGGTCATGGGGAGGAGCGAGATAAATCGAACTTTGATTCATGTCATGATCTCCCTAGACAGGCCTGTGATATAGAATGAAAGCTGACTCATGCATGTAGATTTAGAGAAGTTGTGGCCTGCAGGTTTAATGTGACTGATCTGCTCACACATCGAACACAATAATTAGTATCATCAGTAAGATATGATTAGTCAAATCCAGTTCAGCATGAAATCCGCACTTAAGTATCAAGTGTCATTCAATTTATTGACATTTAACCCAATATTTTATTTTGTCGGTCGTGAAATGAATGCTTCCTTAGGTTTATCATAGTAGCTGGTGTTATGAAGCGTAACTTGTAGATTCACTGGGGTTCAACAGCCGAAATTAACCTTAACACACTAACCTCAATAACGTAGAGCGATATTGCTCTCCTCGTGTCCAATAGCATTGATTGCAATTTACTTAAGATATAAAGTGTGCTCGAACTTTGAGCTATACTTTACCTTATCAACATATGAAAATAAAGTAAACAAAAATAACTGAAAATTTGTGTGAAAAAAATGGCATTGCTCTTATCAACATCAGACAAAACTATTCATTATAAAGACTTGATACTAGAGGTATCCATTTTCCGGTACACAGGTTTCCTGCTGACAGACGGAGAGCTTCCCTGTATTACCATGATCTGTATCATCTATAGGCTATTTATCCTCTACATGAGTACTATCCATGAGTCTATCGGGACCAAAAATTATAGGAGCACAAAGTGACGTACCCGCCCTCGGTGATATCTGAACAAGAACTGAAGGTAGAGGGATCTACATATATGGGAACTCAGCAGAACAAATTTACTTCGAAAAGTGTAGGGTCTGGTAGGCCCAAAGATATTGCTCCCGGGTTAAGAGAAAAGTAACTTGCTTTTCCTTAGATATTTGATGTGATATGTTAACACTGGTGTTTCTGAAATCCTGGTTAAAATTCTTTTTTTATGGCTAGATATGTTCATAGCAACTTAGACCCACTGTGGCTGAATCTTCTAAAGTTGTGAACACGTTTATAGTGTGAATCTAACTAATCACTTATGTCACAACTACGAAGAAAATACTATAGTGATTCACCATCTCTGCGTCAGTGAACCCTCAATGTAGAGCAAAAAGAAGGCAAACTGGCTTTGTGGCCTCTTCCTATATCATCAACCCTTTGTCACTCTGTCGATCAGCTCTATGAGCCTTTGAATAACCAGTCCACCTTGCTTCTGAACAATAAACCTTCTCTGCATTTGCCATGAACAGCTCTTTATGTCTCCGTCAGTCAGCCAGGGATACCTTTAAGTGTAATAAACTTTTCGTGCTTTCCTTACAATCCATATTACTTTTGAGCAATTGAAGTTAGTCATGATATAGTGAGGACGGATCGAGCAAAATTCACAGAGATGGGCTATAATTTCGTGATAAATTACTGATGCCTGTTTTTTCGATTCTAACAAGAAATATTGTAGATTCGTAAGGACGTTATTAGTCACGATCAATCACCGTCAATTCAGAAGAATAATCTTATAATTCAGTTTGATAAGTTGTGATTGAGTTTATGGTTTCACTGGTACCTCAGGGACATCCTCCAGTCGACTCGGTAGATCTCTCGTCAAATTATAAACAGAATACGAGAAGACAGCATTGTTGTATGTCTTTGGTTACACCCGACGTGATGAGTTATACCATCAGGATAATGAGTTAAGTGACAAAGAGTAGACTTCCAGAACGTAGTACAAAAGACTAAAATCTTTTTTCGCATGAATATCAAGGTTTTGACAGAAACCCTTGAATATTTTACAACGAAAAATTGCCACATGATTGTGTCAATTCATGAATAATGTCTCCCGTCTGGGAAATCGAACACTACCAGTAGAGAAAGAAGTACAAAATTCAAGGATATAACATACGTATTATTACCAGAACGAGCAATGTTAGTATATATATTCTCCTCGTCTCATACTCAGGTGTCTAAGAAGTCAAGCATCAACATATCTACTATGACTGTTTAACTCATCTCAGATGTTTGGGATAATTATACGTTTCTTCTCTGTACCTGTTGTTTCCTTTGAATAATACAAAAATACATCTCACATAAAGTTTCTGTTTAGTTAAAGGGGTTTAAATGCAATTAAATGGACTCATCTTTCAACTTTTCGTTGTTTAAAATCACATATATTCTTCAAAACAATTGAATGAAATAAATCATCCCGTGCACAACACCACAACCATCCCTTAGTCTGGCATCATTGAAAGTATCCATCAGAATATACCTTATAAGATTAGAGATGCCACATACCCTTTTTAACAGGAGACAGAAAGATAGCTCACAGACTGAACTTTTAACTGTACACGGAATTATTCTGACAACTTTTGTGGAGTCAACAATAATGCTTTAGTGCAATACTTTATTGAAAAAGTTCATCCAACCTTCCAAGATCCCATGGATATTAGAATATATTTATTGAATCCAGTTATTTCCAGCTTAATTATATTTTCCTTTCGTTATGCACTGAAAACCTTACCGAGTACAAAGAAATAACCATATTCACACACACACACACACACACACACA
>JAUTXX010542851.1:0-19842 GCA_032273605.1 Panulirus laevicauda | reverse complement strand
ATAGTTTTTCTAATTGTCATTTGCTTCTTGGAATCACTGTCTGCATAGAATTTCAATATTTTCTCCCTTTGCTTCTTTATATCATAAACATTTGATGAACCAATACTGTACATGTCAATCAGCTTATGCACCGAAACACCACGGTCCATGTTTTTCGACAGTTCTGCTTTATCTTGGATCAATATGGACTGGTGTTTACATTTGACACCACGACTGACACTCTCATATGTCTTAGAAGCCATAGCTAGGGATGATTTAAGCAAAATAAGCTAAGTATCTCATAGAATTGCGGTATCACCGCCAACAAGTGCAGCGTAAAGAATGTAAATACGTACGCCCTACACACAATGCCATCTGTGGCCGCCCTGTAAGCTAGTCTGGTGGCCATGGTAATTTCAAGTTCCCTCACATAATTTTGTCTGGACTAAAGGAGGTGCCAAACCATCAGTTGCTGGAAATTCGGTGGTGCACCTGTAATTGGTAAGATGACTAATAGTCACATGGTGGTCTTTGTAAGTCTGCTTCTATTCTAAACATTTTCTTAACAGGGTGGCTGACATTTTCAAGGCCATCTCAGACTTCTTTAGCATCAGATGCTAACACTTTTCAGACTTCCACGATTTTTGTAAATTCTGAGAGTCAACCCCTGCTGAAAAGGAGTGCTTTGTGGGCTACCTGCTAGAAAACTCCACTTATTGGCCATAAATAGGCTGCCTTGAAAGAGCACTTCAGCCTCCAGCTGAGTTGGACTTGGATGAAAAAAGGGTCTTGCTTCTCACAGGAGCATGAAAGGAACAATTAAGTCCTTTAGAAATATGCTTTTTAAGACATGAGTAACAGAGCCCTCCACCTTGCTGTATCCTTCCTGCATTTTCTCTTGAAGAGACATAGTTTGTAACAGCTTTCCTTCATAGGACAGTCCCAAAAGACCTTGTTCTAGTACCTCCTGAACATCCTCTTGGAGAAAAAGGGAACTGCATGCTGTTATTAAAGCATGCCCCAAATCTCTCCCTTTGAGCTCCTCTGTATTGCATGCTCTGGACAGGTTTGCAAGGGGCAGAAATATCTGCAGTGACTAAGTGAACTTTCCAGATGTGAAGGATGTAGATTTGATTAAACAAGAGTTAGGTAAATGTCTCTGAATCTCATTTGATTTGGCAAGGCTTGGGGATATTTAGTCCACTCCAGAAACTGCGAAATCCATCCTTCCTTTGTTTGCAGGACTACTATGGAGAAAGTCTAAGACAGATTGAGCATTCTCATTCACAAACATTGCTATGAAAAATGTGACTTTTTTATTTGAGGAGATGTTCTTTGTCCTCAGAGCTCTGGAACATATCAAGGGAATAAGGCTTTCAAGAAGCAAAAAAAAAAAAAAAAAAGAAAAAGACAGTTTTTGTCTCACCCCAAGGGAAGTATTGTTGACACTGGGGATTTCAAAATATCTTCAGAGAAAATGGAGACAAACTATTCGATCTTTGTAAAGGACTTTACATCAGACAGCTTCTTCCATGTTGCATTAATGGGGAATCCAAGGACAGCCAAAACCAAGCTTCATGTGAATTAATGTCCAGCTTATGATAATCATCTGTCAACAGGGTTTTCCATGAAAAAGGAAACAGGATTGATGGGTACAGTTTATGGAGTTGATGTTCAACTCTTCTCCAAGGCAAACTTTACTGTCACTTCTCCCATATAGTTGTTCCATATGTGTGGCTGGGGTTTACTAATATCACTCTGAAATGAATTGTAAATTACATACCTTTCAGAATAATGCTGTCCCACTTTGTTTGTTTGACTAAGCATTTCTTCTTAGTGGCTTTCAAATATCATGTACCATTTCATGCAGGTTTACTTATTAGTTTCCCTGTTTCAGAGAAGAAGTTCTTGCAGTTTTTCTTCAGTCGACTTCGATTGAATGAAACTGGCCGATATCCAGAGTTTCCGTTTTTGTCTCCATGTGGTCGAGAGAGGAACTTTATTAGATGTGATGATCTCCCGTTGGTTTTCACACACTTGGTAAGACAGGATGAACACAACTTTGAATTAGTAGGCATTCGGCTACTGTAGAACAGAATTGTCTCAGTTATGGCTGCCTTAGATTAGAGCACCTGCCAAATTGCAAATTTTACTGTATTATGGATATTGATATTGCTAAGGGGACCTTAGAGTGGATCAGATAAGTTAAAACCATACAGATTTGAATTTCCTTTACTTTAGGTTATGTATGTTTTAAACAGTATTGTGACTGCACAGTATTATCTACTGAACTTGACAAAAATTCCTTGATGCTTCCAATCCCCAAAATGTACAGTGTATGCCAAGTAATAACAGTTGATTACATAGAATTTGAAAAACTAGGAGTGCTCTCATGCCAGATGAAGGTGAGGATGAGTAAACATGATTGTCGTGTTACTACCTCAGTAGAAGTAGGTCTTGCATGGAGTGGATTTACTTAGGGGGTCAATGAAACACAGTCCAAGCTCAGGAGCATCAGGCAGTGGACTTAGTGAAAGGGTTGGAGTTGTTGTACCTGGGTATCTGTAATGCTTAGGTGCCATTTTAAACCATTCTTGCAGTGCTACTTGTATGATGATATTAGCTGTTTCTTTGATTAGCTTTCATGAAATCTCTATATGGTCATTATCTCTTGTTGAATGGTGAAACACTTCTGTTCCAAGAACCTAATGAGTTGATTTACAAGTTTTATACCTACATCCATGCTTATCCTTTCCTGTGTAACTTTCTTTAACAATCACTCCCTTCACATTTTTCGTGAATGGGCCTCTACACTAGTAAAACAATTCCTTTATGTATCATCTGGCAAACCACTGACACATCACAATCCAATTAGTAATACCTTCACACAATTTCTTGGTGACTTCTTTACTTCTATTCACCCCCTTAGTTTACCTTAACAATTTTGTCGCTTGAGTTTCCATACTTTTCATACTATGAATATTAAATCCTTTAAACTCAGTGGTGTCTTTATTGACATCAAACAGTCCAAGGCCACAGATTATGCTGGGCATTATTTACTGTACATGGTCTCATTGCATCCTGTGTCCAGATGCCATCCTTGATGGTGAGATGCTTCTTGAAGGTTTCAGCTCCTGCATCAGAAGACAGACTCACAGACTCACCTATAATGTAAGAATTCTTTTCTGTATGTATACATCATATTACAAATAATTCCATAATACATGGACTGAACCAAGGTAGTGCAAGCAGGGATAAAGCATCTGTGGGGCACCACAGTTATCTAAGATGAGAACAGTTTTGTAGTTTTCAGATAGCTCAATTAATAATAGTGCTTTTGAGTCTCCACAGCAAGAGGCTCAAGTGTGGTCTTGTCTTATTTATTGCTACAATAAATCAATGGCATAACCTTTGCTCTTTTCAGGACACAAGGATGAGTACTTTTGCCATTCACAAGCAACATACATTTGTGCATGCCAGCACCCTCACTGGTAATGCATGTGAAAATAGTGAGCCTGTCTTTGGTTTCTTTGACCCCGGTCATCCCACAGATTTCCACTTGCTGGCACATTCTTTATGATGCAGTGGCAGGAAAGGACAGTCTCATTAGTATTATGAATTTGCTCAGAAGTTAGCTTTTCATCCCACAAGAACTTTAGGGAATTACTATACTAATGTACTCAGCAGTTACCTCACCTTCAAGTAATTTCTCACCACATGTTTTCATGTAGTAAATATGCCATGACTTTGCATAAATTTTTGCAACCATTCTATGGAGAAGTCACATGGTATATTGATCCCTGACTCCTGATGAAATATTTCAACTATTTTTTGAGAATGGAGCCAGAAATTACTCTAACCATTTTTAATTAAGCAATTCAAGGTTGCCCCATTCACTTTCTTACATGTAGGAGTGCCCTCATCTTTTCACTTTCATCATAGAAAATCAGCAGCTTTTCATGTTACTTCTTCAGAATGGTCATACAGGTTATGCAGTGGTACATGTTTCTCTAACTTCTGTAGAGTTTTCATTTCCTCTTGAATGATTTGTAATTTTTTTCTTTTTTTTATGATGCTTGTTGACCATAACAAGGAGAAGATACACAGAAAAAACATGGGAGTGCAACAGGCACAATCACATTGTATTCATTGCAAACAGTGAATTGTGGTGATGTGCAGGTGCCTGGACAGCATCCTGACAACAAGCAGTAGCTTCCATAAATACAAACAACAGTTTGCTTAACATGGCTTGTGGAGCATTTTTCTCAATATATAAAGTTTTTTAGATTTTCAACAACTTTACACTTTTCGTTATTTAAAACGCTTCATTAAACCTCTTCTTTATTTCTGATATAGAAATGAAAATTGTAGGTTATGGTAGAGATGAATGATTACATGGAAACTGAAGTGCTTACAACACATGTATACACTTTTATCGAGGTTGATTTTATATAGCCCAATGCGCTATCCATGCTTAGGAGTTCAAAGCCAAGCAAACATTGGATTGTATCTACTTTGTTATTTGTACTTTTTTGTGCAGTACAGGTTGAGAGTTCTAAGCTCATGGGTCCAAGTCTCCTGAACTTTCTGTATCTTCAGGTAGCCCTTTAAAACTTTGTAAACTGCAGGCAGTGAACTCCTTGCTTAGAATATTCTAACCATCCACCACCCTTGCACTAAACCATGACTTGTTAACATCCTTGCCCACATTCATTTCGCCCAGCTTTTGTCATGGATCTGGTTACTCTTGTTCTGCATCTCTTGGAGAATGGGTCATTGTCAGCATCATCCAGCTGATTTAGAAACTTCTATTGTCAGCATCATCCAGCTGATTTAGAAACTTCTATCTTTAGATCCTCCTCTCTTTCCTCTCAGTTACCTGTCCTTTACCATTTTCAAGGAAAGAATGTCGCACCCCCACCTTCTCGATTCTTCTATCATTTTTCGCAATGTGTTCTGGGTCACAGCAATGCCTATTTGGGTTGTAAATTAACTATATTTCTGAACACTTCATATCAGCATTAATTTATCATTATACTTTGTATGAAGGTACAGTCTCTCCTTATATCCTGAAATCTAGTATTATCCATTAACAAGTATGACTGTCATGTTGATTCACATTCTTTGTTAATCATGTGGATATGATGGACTAATTTTGTGGTATAACAACTTTACCGTAATGGTAATAGCAAATCTTTTGCTGACATATTTTGTTGTCCCCAGTTTCAGTAAAGAAAAACCAGATATTCCTCTAAAAACATAACATGTTGGTAATTGAACGAGAGTTAGAAATGAAGCTTGGAGGACTGATGCACTGTTCATTTCCATTACCGTTGATGTGGAATTATACATTGCATACTCTGGGTAATCTAGGATTGCTGATTCAGTTTCTGAATAAAGGAATATAGTATTTTCGTAGAGTATGTTATGAAGTGGTGGTTTTTAAAGTTTGAGGAGAATTTTAGGAATAGTTCTATCTCCCTAATAATATTGTGTGTGAACTATATTCAAAGCATTGAAAATTCAATATTTTCAGGTAATGAAAGATATGGCCTCTGGACCAGAAGAGCATCTGGCATATGGTAATGCAGGGGACGTAATGACTCTCCTCTTCCAGCCATCTGAAATATGCATGCAGACTGAAACAGGGCGGGTATATCACCCAGCTCCAGAATGTGTTGGAGGTGTGGGACTCATCAGATCACAGTTATCCATTCACCTTTCAACACACTTTATTTTTAGAAATGGTGAAGAAAAACCTCCCACTCATATAACCTGGAGGGACCAGGAAATAGAGTTGACCCAGAATTTAGTACCAACACTGCAGAAATTAGAAGATGTTAGAAAATATAGTTTAGGAATTTTGGAAGATACAATATGAGATGAAATTTCACATGCAGTGTGCATGTCATTGCCATTTATGTATTTGCATAGAAGAATGCTAATCATTATATTTATAGTGGTTTAGTTGAAAGATTTACTCCTTTCTTCATAGTACACTTTCTTTCATATTAGAATATATCTTTCATGTGGGTACTCATTATGAAATATACATCCTGGTTATAAGATCATTGTATACTAGGAATATTTACAATACTTATTTTTATAGAATAGTTTTTAGGGTTGTGGTATTGTTATAAAATGAAACCTTATATCTATAAAGTTGTTCTTTCAGTTGAAGTTTATCTACAAGATGCCTTTAATTATGATTTGCTCTGTACATTATGTTACTGTTGATAAGCACTCTTGTTATGTATATTTTCTTTTGTGTACTGCACATGTATATACCACTGTGATTTGGGAAATACTAAAAGAAAAACGAAATTTTAAGTTAGTTACTCATAATATCCTGCTATAATCTGTATTTTTATCAGTAATTTGGTGTTGCTGGACTCCTCCTGCTCGAGATTACACTGCGAGTGAAAAGTCACCTTTACTGAGGCTTTATAATCATCAGTTGACGAGAGAGTACAGTTTCATCAAAGAATTGATAATTTCAAATTTACTGAGTGTAACATAGACTTGGAGCCACAGAAGCGCCTGGTAAAAGTTGTCATGGGTAACACCAGAACCCTTTCAGAAAGGGGTCTTGAGGTCATGAATTCAATAAAAATCATTAAGTTTTAGGACTTGTGTTCTTAAGTTGGAGAGTGGTTATCCTTATGTAACCATCGAAGCTTTATTGTCTAAGATATATAGGATTTACTTGTATGAAGTACTTTGCATTAAAAACATTGCTACATTTCTTTGAAAATGTTATAGGATGAAATTATCATTAATTCAAAGTTTACTGTTATTTATTTCAAATTCAAAATGACATGGTTCTTAATTCATGTGGAAAACTGTTTGCAGTTAAAATCTTTTTTGCACCCCACTTATTTACAGAAAATTATTATGCATTTTTGCAAAAGTGTACAAAGTACAATTATTCTATGAACACAGCTCATACAGTAAAATATCTTTTTACTGTATTTCCTCTTTTCTCACAAACAGCATGTTAGAATGTACATAAAGCAAAGTTTGTTTCAACATGTCTTGGGATAATTCACCAACTTCTCATGATACTATCCCTTTAGATCATGTTTTCTTAGTGAAATAGAGCAAGAAACTTGTCTTGAAAAAAATTTAAGTTCTTAGCATGACTGTAGATTAAATGTTACAGCACTTCAGAAGTTTTAGAGAAATTCAAAAAGTCTAATATGGACCATGCAAAGAGTATGCATGGTATTAGAATTATCTGTAACACCTAAAGGTTGATTGATTATTTAGAATTATTGGCCTCATCAGTAGCAGCAACTACAGGTGTTGAATATTTTTTGAGTAGATTATAATTTACAATGACTACTATAATGACCATGGCAGTTGCTAGGCTTAAAAGCTGAAGTAACTAACCAACCAACCGAACAAGATAGTGTACTTTATGTAAAATGTATGATATGAGTCTTAGAGGTAAACAACACTGATCTAAACCAACTTTAAATATTATCATTAACTATCTATATATCTATCTTAATCTCTGATGCCCATTCCCTCTTGGAACTCCCATTAGTTGCATTTTTACTGGCTGCCTTTTGATACATAGTGCAATACAAACATTTAGTATTTCTGTGATTAAAACCATGATGACTTAATAAACCATTTCTGCAGTATAGCAAGATTACGAAACTAGTGGGGCCCCATCTCTTAACTTTCATTCCTATCATACCATTTGCTAAACATGTCCTAAAGTCTATAGCTTGCTTTGATACAGAGATGTGTGGGAATTTTCTACCCTGTGTATGAACACAACAAATATACCATAACTGCTCTTTATATTTCTTGCATTTTTCTTCTGATGAATCAAGAGAATCTCCTGCTAGGCAACCCAGGTTTGATATAGGGTAACGTATGTTCAATCACCTGCAGCCCTGTTAAAGTAGAAAATAGGCCACATTACACATGTATATAATGCATATACAGTACATATATACTGTTACTTGTTCACCGATTCCTCTTTGACATATTTCAGCTAACCAGCTCCACAACATAGACAACAATGTATTATCTTCACTTCATCCATGCTTACCTTCTGTGCAGATTTCTTGGAGGCATGTTTTGTGTAAGTGAAGGCAGCATTCAACCAAACACATCACTTCAAACACAGCATCAAAGTGAGACTCTGGTGTCTTTCCTAACATGAAGTGAGTCCATTGAAAGCAAAGAGAACCCCGCATCTTACTTCAGCCTGAATTCTCTCCCTCTAGTACTTCCATAACACCACCTAACAAGGACAAGTACAGGGTAAGTACTGGTTCTACAACATCTTTTTCATAATTAGTACCAGGCAATAGTTGCAAAAGTCTTGATATTGCCTGCTGTAGATTGCTCCTTAGTTTGATAGCATGACTATTAGTTGCTACCACATTAAGGTCAAACTTGACCTCAGCCATATCTTTGAGAGGATTTTATACTTAATATTGAGATATGACTTGTGTCTTTTGATGCTATTTTGGTGATTTCTAGAATTAACTAAAATTAACTAATACCATACTATAAACACGAACCTCTTTTTATATAGGAACCAGTCTTGAATTTGTTTTATTGACATGGTTTAATAAATGATTGACACACCCAGTAGGTCATTTTGTAGTGAATGATAACTGAATACATATTCGAAAATTTTTACTCCAAGATATAATCTGTTAACAAGTTTTGCAAGATTAAGACTCTTATCACTTACTTCCATAATTGGATAATATAATCATTATGGATGTATGTTTACATGCCCAATACAATTTCTATCCAATTATTGTAATTCAGTTTATGATATTGAATACCACAAGATAATATAAAATGAAATATACATCATCTACCTGCCTGGGTATTTGGAGGGTTTGTAGCAGCTGCATAGTGAGCCAGCACTTCAATGGTTGTCAAGTTGCACTCTTTTGACCTAGGTAGCTGTCTTTTTTTTTCAGCTTTACCCACATGTGAACTGCTGGCATTCTGTTCTCAAATGTACTATCTCATCTTGACACTCAACACTTAACTCACAAAATTCATTCTTTGTAACTCAAGATTTTCCTGCAGTGAGCAGAATGCACCATCCCTGCCATGTGGCAAAATGGTAGGAGCAATAGATAGAAGTAGTAGGTAGGGATGTGAAATGAGAGCTTTAGGTAGTAGGTAGGAGCAATATCTTGGAATATTCCTTAGAAGTGGTGGGTTGGAACATCAGGCAAGAACTTTAGGTAGACACATGAGGTAGAAGTAATTGGTAGGAGCCTCTGATAACCCTGCTAGACTTGCCCTCCACCAGTGGCCTGATAAGGGTCTAAAGGCTAAGTAGCAGCATTGGCGTTCAATGGTTGGCGTTCAATGGTTATGGTAACTTGCCATGGCCACCCTCTTGAGGGAGTTCCAAGGGGAACAAGCATCATGTATATATAGAAAGGTAGATAGATACATCATCCTACTGAATAGTGACCAGGATCGTAATTCTGATAATCCTTAAGGGCTGATAAAAAACGTAAACGTACAACATTATGAACGTTAAGAACTTACTGCAATCTTTAGCATGCATTCTTTCGAATCTGAGGCTGGTATTAGGTTCCCAGTACTACTCTTGCTCCAAGAGATCACAAAATAGGCTTGTCACATGACTGTCCACATTGACCCAATACCTGGAAAAAACAAGATAGTAGAGCTTGTTGCTGTTGAAGGTTATTACCATGTATATTAGTGTGTGTGGCAAGGCTGGGAGAGGGAGGTTAAAGATGGCATTGTACAATTACTTCTTCAATAGTTTATATTAATTCATAATGCCAGTATTTATAGTTTCACCATATCACAGTCTTTTACACTTAAGACCTTACATTAGGTAACATCTACCATAATGCTTAAATATAGAAACTTCATTGTACTACTTTGTGCATTTATTACTATGATTATCAGTCTTGGAACCACAGCAAAAATATGTATGTACAATTTCAGGCCTGAAAAATTGCCAGGCTTATGCAGGCAAGTCCGTCAGTCAATCAGTGAAAAGACTGCAAATGCAAACATCCACAGAAGTATGTGCACACACACACCAGGAGAGCCAAAATTCCTTTCAGTTATTACCTGAACTATGGTTTCCTGTATCTCTAAGCAGAATACTTTCAGAGGCTGTACTTGTCTGCTTTTGTCGTAAGTTGCAAATTCTTAGTTTTTCTAAAAAACAAATGTTAGAGATATGACGGCAAATAAACATGTTTGGTTTAGCAATGGGTTTCTGACCTGTAGAATGATGCTTAATCTTTGGGATATTCTTTAGCAGTAGAATGAAACACAGACATTTTACTTGAAGTACCTACAAACATATCTAGATAGGCAGGCACCTATGTAGCTCTTCCACAAACAAAATATTCCATTTTAGAGTATTTAACTAACAATAGTTATCTTGATTGTTACATGAGTCACCTCAGAGTCTGTTTCATTCTCATACTAAAAAATGTCCATTGGAATCATTCATACTGTAAACCTTAAACGTAGTTAGATACACACCTATGTAACTTCTTCCCATCCAGAATATTACCTGATTTGGACATGTTAAATCAGTCAGTTCTTCTTACATTTGACATAAATGGCATTCTGAACCTCTTTTCGTTACTGATTTTTATTGATGACATAAACTTGAGAAGTTTTGATGTTCTAAACATTAGGTAGTCCGTTCATTGCCTAAAGCAGGGTAACAAAATGAAATTTATTAATATTTTACAGTAGTTACCCTTCACAGTTGATTATTTTCTTTCATCTACTGACGAGAATTTAGTGGGTTAACTGCTGCAAACTTTCCGATGGGAGAGTGACAAAACCCCGAAATCTAAAAATTACGCAGTCCATGCCATTCAGATTGCCTATGTTGTGGTTCACACAAGTTGGTAGAAAAGAGTTTGATGTAAAACGAAATAATTCGTAGCCATCATGTCACCGCCGAAAAGTCTTAACAAAGATTACATTCTTACCAGTAAAAGGTTATAAGGTTCAGCAGTGAAGAGAGACGGGTTATTTTAAGTGTGAGCTTGTATGGGAAAATACCAGAAGTGGCTTCCTTTAGATTTCTGACTATGGACTTGACAGCGAATGGAACCATGGGAGCTTTTGAATCACAGGGTGGGTAAAGGGGCTGAGGTTGTAGGCCCGTTGATGAATTTGCAGAGATTACTGTTTGTAAGGGGCAAAGAGGGTATGTTTGATGGTATAGTAGTCCCGACGGCGTTGTGAATGAGGTGTGGGCCGTATATGACAAAGCACATGAAAGGAAATGAAGTATTTGAGACAGTATGATATGTGAAGAAGGTTGATCGAACAACAAAAGGTAGGGTAAGAGAGTTGTGTTAGAGTGCTATTTACTGAAGGGGTTTGGACACAAGAAGAGAATGAGAACAGACTAAGAGATTATATATGTCGGAAGTGGAGGGAACGATGAGAAGGGGGAAGTTAGGGAAAATATGGAAAGACGAAGTGAAAGCCTTCCAACCTTTCTTCATCAACAGTGGTGTTCCTCAAGGTTTTATCCTTTCTCCTACACTTTTTTTCCTTTTTCTCAACGATTTCCTTTCTTCCATAGTTAACCAAATGCACTCACACGCTGACTACTCAACACTGCATTCATCCACATCCTTCAATTCTGCTCCTGCTCGCACTCTATCAGTATCTCGTTTCGACACAACATCCTCAGTTAACTAAGTCTTGGACAGGATATCTCGGTAGGGTAGACGAAATCTGGTTGTTTGATGCCTTCAAGACCCAGTTTACATCCATCTCTCGATTGAAAATTGCTCACAACCTTCCACTCTCCTTTAACGGTTCTGTTACTCCGCCTCTTGACTAAATGAACATACTTGGTACTACTGTCACACCCACATTTTCTTGGAAACCCCACATTACGGAAATAGCTATGTCCGCCGCAATAAACTGGTAGTCCTTCTTAGATTCGAAAATTTATCCTTGGATATTGAGAAAAAATACTGCCCACGTATTCCCTGTGTGCTGTAGAAGGCGACTAAAAGGGGTGGGGGCTTGGAACTGGAAATCCTCCCCTCCAGTTTTACTTTTCTAAAGAGGAAACAGAGAAGGGGGCTAAGGGAGGAGGTTTCCCTCTGGGGCTCAGTCATCTGTTTTTGAACGCTACCTCCCTAACGCAGGATTTTTTCTTATGTTGAAGGCTTAAGTCACGGAAATTGCGAGTTATATATACATGATTTAGACTGGAGAAATATTAAGTGACTACAATAGATTTGTAAAAACTTCAATTGGCAATTGATTCACAAATAAAACCATAATTTTAATTCAAACTTATAATGAAATAAGAGAGCTCATGAATTATATATCAAGGATGGATTTTTAAAAACTTATTTTTAACATAAGTCTTTTGAGTAACATTGCGTAGAATTCAGTCAATTGTATATTTTAAACGCTTAAAGATTTCTAGACATTATTCTTGCTGGATCTTACGCACTAATCGCATCTCAGAATGACAATATAAAGACGTTTGTTTCTAGATCAGACATTTCATATTAACATGTCAATAATTAATTATACATATGATAGAAAGATGATGTTTGTATTTTCTGTTATTACTAGATAAGACTTTCATTCGTTGTGAGGAAGGTGGATGGTGGAGCGTGTGACCGGGTCTTTCTGGGTACCCTCGGCGAGGCTAGCATGAGCGATGATATTGGTAATTACGGGAAGACTCTATGAATTTGTAATTGATTTTTTTTTTTGAAAATTCACTCAAGGGCTCTGTATTTATTGTTAAGCCGGTATGATTAAGATGAATTATATCTCTTGTGATGACATATAGGTAGGATGGCTAAGTACGGTTTACAGAAGGTAGGCGATAATACAAAATAGTACGAAATTCTCTGACAAAGCTTCTTCGGCCGACTTAGGACGTCTGGAAAGATGCAGGTTTGTATTTTTTCTCAATATATCTGGAAGAAATCTTTTCTGTACCACGAAAATCCTTCACTATGAACTGTGATACTTCCGATAAACAAATTATCTTTCAGTTATAGTTAAGAAAAGTCTCTTAAATCAAAGTAACAAAATGAAGTTAAATGGCTCTTATTTTGATGCCAGAAGAGGAGAGAATAATATCAATGTTGGAAATTTCGTTTGGGATGAAGATAACTCTTGATAAGAGGTTTTACGAAGCCACAAGAAGGCAACTATATATACCTTAATTATAAAAGAATGTAGATGTTTATGACTGCTCTGTGACTAAACATAAAATGAAAATGAAAAGGCTACTTAGTGTCTGTACGGCCGGGCGTGGAATGTCTTCGGTGTACAGGTAAAGTGAAGTCAGTGGGCTGTCGCTGGTCTGTGTAGAAGGACTGTTAGTGTGTCTGGCTGGGTGCTGCTAGGAACCGTGGATATATATTTAATACATGGATAAGGTGGATCCTCTCGGAAGCTTTAGTGTTAGGATAGTGTAGTGTTGTGGATATTTATACGTCCGGAGGAACACTACGTCTCTACCAAAGGTAAACATTCCACATTTTTTTTCCTTGTAAACATATTGTTTATGTGCATCTGGAGTTGTGTTAATATCTCTGTTAGAGTTAGATATGATATTAAACACATTGATGTTGTATAAAGTAAAACTAAAAGCTTTGGAAGGGAGAATGTACAAGCTAAAAACCGAGATAGAAAGAAATCTGTCCACCAGAAGACTTCAACGCTACCTGAACGAAGGAGCCTGCACTCCCCCCCCCCCCCATGTGCTGATGCCGGTGCTCTCAAGAAACCTGTCTCTACACAGCCATATATTTATATCCATAATTCTCTACACAAGTATTAGCTAGTTTTATAATACCAGATGATACTTATGTTATTGAGGAGCTACGCGTTTCCTTTACTGGCGGGCATATCTTAAAGGATGTCATAATAGATTTCCAAATTATCCTGTCTGGCACCTGTCTTGGCTGGCCAGCGGGTCGGCGCTGCTTGGATTTCGTCCACACGATGAATTTCTTGTCCAGGGCTCGGAAGTTGTACCCAGCTGGAGCTTGTGTCTAAGGCTCAGACTTTGTGGAGAGAGGTTCACATATTGACTCACAAACTTGTGGCGTATAGCCAGGGTTTCGATCTGTCGGGTAGGGTTGTTGCGATTAATGTATATTTCAGAGTTCAGTATGGTAGCGTGTTTCAGGGTTTAGGATTGGTGTTGAGAAATATTAGTATTAGTTGCAGAATTTAGGGTTATTGTTCCGGAGAGATATTGCTATTTATTCTTTATTCAAAATCTCCCAAATCAAGAAATTAATGTTCAAGGAATCGGATGCCAGACAGTTCGGTACCCACAGACATTTCTTCCCCTTATGTTTACCGACGCCGTCTTCTACCGACAGTTTGTTCCCAGATTTTACCTACATTTCAGTAAACCAAACCTTATGTATGGAAGGGAACATCTTGGTATGGCCGGCCGAAATATCAGCAAACTGCTCATAGAAATCTTTTTCTTTTTCTTTGGTTTTCAAAGTCTTTCAAAGGCTGGGTATGCATGTCAACGGCGCCAAGTTTCTCAAGGCTCTGCTATCAAGGGTCCTTTATTGTACCGGGTCAAGTGCCTTGAACTTCCTTATTTACGATTATGCTAACCTGTTGTATGGTGTTTGAAATCTTGTCCCAAAATTTCTGGACGATGTCACACATGCTTTTACTTAAATATAAACGTCTCGTTTATGCAAACAGCCTCGCCTGACCTTGAACTATTCCATATTTTCATTTTGATGACATTGACGATCTTACTCAGAAGCAAAATATCTTGAAACTTTTCGTACTCTTCATTATCGCGAAATTATATAACCGCTAAATTATGAGAGCTTGGAGAGTTTTTATGGCCGACTATTTTTTTTTTTCAGAACAGCCAGCCATCGAATAAGACACTCCCTTTTGTCAGGAGGCCCCTGGGTCTAGAGTGAGGGTCATCACCTTAATTGTATAGCTGGAGAATGTAGGCTTGGTCGTCTCTGGTCAACATGTGGGGGGAAAGACGCTGGCCATCTCTGGTCTACAGCTAAGGAAATGCCTGGGGTTCCCTGTTCTACAGCTGGGGAATGCTGGGGGTTCCCTGTTCTACAGCTGGGGAATACTGGGGGTTCCCTGGTCTACAGCTGGGGAATGCTGGGGGTTCCCTGGTCTACAGCTGGGGAGTGCTGGGGTTCCCTGGTCTACAGCTGGGGAATGCTGGGGTTCCCTGGTCTACAGCTGGGGAATGCTGGGGGTTCCTTGGTCTACAGCTGGGGAAAGGTCGGGGATCCTCTGGTCTACAGCTGGGGAAGGGGGTCGTCCCTGGCCAGCAGGGTGATTGGGATTGGTTGGGGTGGGGGGGATAAGTATACCTGGGAGGGATGGACGGACCAGTGTCCAGGCCACTCAGTCGGTCATTGAGCGGTACTGCCTGTTACAAGTGTGTGTGTGTGTGTTAGAATGTAAAGACTGAATACGTATACATGACTGTATGTATAGACACATGTTTTAGTATTTATACATTTAAGTTGTATTTATGGAACAATACTGAGAAGCAATGCTGTCTGTAGTCAAAACTTAGACTCTTACCAGGTATGAGGAGTGGATTTGAAAGGAGCGAGGAATGTAGTTAGCTGTGTTGTAGACATGAGTGGCCGCTCCATAGGAAGTGGATGGAGGTCTTCTTTGTAGGTCCCCGGTTTTGATGCTTGGAACCATACCATCCACGCGTGTATATCTCCAGCGGACTGAGGTTTGCATACGCCTGTGTCACACATCATGATTATATGCTCTCATACGTCGTCAGTAACCCAATAGGCGGCCATAACTTGGGTTGGATATCATAACATTATACCTTTTGGTGACAAAACTCATATTTCCGTGTGGTAGAGAGGGTTTCAGTGATTTTCTATGTCACTACGGTTGCGCTACGCCCATGGGAGATACAGTTGCAGTCTAGGTGGAATATGAAGGAGCTTGGCATTGTCTTCAGCTGGCTTTTGGAGATACCTGGGGTCCTTGAAGCTGGTAGTGGGTTCCTGAAGGATGTGATGGGACGGTGTCTGTGCAAGATGATGCTTGAAACCGTAGTTCCTGGAAGGTTTTATACCTTGAAGGTGCAGTTCCTGGATTGTGAAGTTTCTGGAAGGTTTGATTTCAGAATGGTGTAGTCCCTGGAAGGTTTAGTCTCTTGAAGATGTAGTTCCTAGAAGGTTTAATTTCAGAAAGATGGTACTCCTGGAAGGTGTAGTACCTTGAAGATGTAGTCTTTCATTGTGTAGATCCTTGAGGAGTTGGAGCACGAGTGGTAACATTTAAGTGTGATGGTCAGCAAACATCTTGAGTCGGACGGTATGATCACGCACGACGAACCTTGGGCTTGATGACGTTCCCGTTGATACGAAGCCTTCAAATTCAGGTCAAAGGTCAGGCTGTCATACCCATGGGTCGCACTGTCGTGCTCAAGGATCTTACCGTCGTGATCAAGGATCTTACCGTCATGATCAAGGATCGTACCGTCATGATCAAGGATCGTACGACCGTCGTGCACAAGGATCGTACCGTTGAGATCAAGGTGTTGTACCGTCACGCTGAAGAGGTCGAAGACTTCGAAAGTGAACTTTGTTGAATCGAAGATTTCCTTACAAAGAGAATAAAGAGTGTATGGTGTGGGTGAGCACTACCCCAGCAGGTGTTGGGAGGCGAGACCTGCATATTGTTGATGTGTGTGTGTACAGGAGGGACGGCTGGCTGCCCCTGCTGAAGGAAGGTGTTGCAGGGTGTTACTTCCTGCACACCTGTGTGAAGGAAGAAGAGGAGGAGGAGAGGGGAGGGGGGAGCTTTCGCAGGTGTGCTAGGAGTGTTGGTGCGGCAGGTGTTTCTGTCGTGTTGGGTGATGCAGTAGGTTTGGTGGTGGCCAGGCAGGTGTGGAGGAGCTCCACACCACAGTAAACACCACACCAGCCACACCCACCACCCACCCACAACAAAATTTCATCATCTTTTGTTTTCCACGTTGAAAACACCCATGCGATTTGAGTTTCTCGTGGAATGGTTTCCATTACAGTTGATGCAAATTGAAGCATTTAATCAGAACGCGAATTTTTACTTTTCTCTCAGAGTAGCTACACAGTGCTAGTAAAATGAGGTGTTGCTTTCACGGTGGGAATACAGAGCAACAGTTAGGTGTCGGCATATTGCGTCCTGCCGCTGTTACCTCTGGCTAGTGGAGAATCACCTCTCATTCCTTCCGGCTTATCCCATTTTACGGGTACGACCCTTGAGTCTCATGGTACGACCCTGATGATGATGATGATGATGATGATGATGGTGATGATGATGTGATGATGATGATGACTTCCGATAGAACCAGTTGGGTGGTGGGGCGTCCTGCGACTTTCACCTACGACGCTCCCTACAGGTCCTCTCAGCACGACAGTACGACCCTTGAGGGTCAATAGTCAGGTCATCTTTCTCAAGGGTCGTACCCTCATGCTCAAGCGCCATGCCGTCGTGCACAGGGCTCGTACCCTCGTCCTTAAGGGTCATACCGTCGTGCTGTTGGATCGTACCGTCGTGCTGTAGGATCGTACCGTCGTGCTGTAGGATCGTACCGTCGTGCTGTAGGATCGTGCCGTCGTGCTCAAAAGGTTGTAGTTTTGCTGGTTACATGTCTCGCCACCGTTGCCAGCAGACATACATATCTTGCTTCAAATGAGGATCGAACCCACACATCCTTCTTTCCTGAAGCAGCGAACCTCTCGCCATCACATTCAGCATACAGAGTTGCCATGGAAGCGATACTCAACAAGTAGAACTAAGTGATGTCATGGCTCTTATAGATATATGTAATTCTCTGCCGGACTTTGTATATTCATATTTAGAATCGAGAGAAATTTGCAATCTTGTTACTTATCTGAATATAATTCGTTTCTTGTTGTCAGATTGGAATCATTGATTAGTTTAGCCGTTCAGGTATCGGTATAGGGTGTCAGGAGAGGGCTGGACGGGGATGACAACACTAACCAGAAACTGTCTGGTGGAAGTACTTGCCCAACTCCTGGTGCCGGTCCACCAAGGGGTAGGCCACAGTGGGGTGGCCCAGGTGAGGGCCACCACGTCCAGGAATGTTTCGTCCATTGAGGAGACCAGGAAGGGTGAGCCAGGGGAGGGCCACCACGGCCAGGAATGTCTCGTCCACCCAGGAGACCAGGAAGGGTGGGGCGGGGGGTGGCGGCAAAAACCTTTCCCACCCATGTGATGGTATCAGGACCGGTACTAGTGGAAGCTTATTAAGAAGATGTCGTGTGTAATGTTGGTGGAGGTTGTCCCCTGTGGTTGGTGTGAGGCAGAAGGATCTCCACAGGTGGAGGTTGTCCCCTGGATTGTGTGTGAGACGAGGATTTCCACTGGTGGAGGTTGTCCCCTGGAGCTGGTACAAGGCAGAAGGACTTCCACTGGTGGAGTTTGTGTCCTGGGGTTGGTACACAGATGAAATTTGCGTGCTGGGTTGGTCCACAGGTGGAGATAGTGCCTTGGGGTTGGTCCACAGGTGGAGTTGGCGTCCTAGTTGGTCCACAGGTGTAGGTAGTGTCCTGAGGTTGGTCTACAGGTGTAGGGAGTGTCCTGGGGTTGGTCCACATATGTAGGTAGTGTCCTGAGGTTGTTCCACAGGTGGAGGTAGTGTCTGCGGTTAGTCCAGAGTGGAGATATCGTCCTGGGGTTCGGGTGAGGGAGGAGGGACTTTCACACTGAGGTGTGGGTTCGTTGTCATGGTTGTTGTCCTTGAGGGCAGGGTGGGGGTGGCTGTGAACGCCCCTGCACACACACACACACACACACTTACACACACACACACACACACCCTTACCCCTAACCTTAGTCATTAATTTCTTTTTTCTTTCTATGTAAATATACCTGTTTGTGTTACTGCCAGACGATACGAGAAATGCGATAAAAACTAAAAACAAGTTTTCATTAGTGTTTTGTTTGTGTGAAGCGTTGCGAGGAAGGAGATCAAGGAGCCAAACAGTCGATTGTGTAAGATTTTGAAACTTATTTAATTTCATGATGGCTTGATGGAGTTGAACTGAAAGTTACCTTTGTATTTATTTTGGGTTTTCGGGAAACTGATTTTTTTCTTGAATCGATACATGTATATAAATGTGTGTGTGTGTGTGTGTGTGTGTGTGTGTGTGTGTGTGTGTGTGTGTGTGTGTGTGTGTGTGAAAGAGTTTAGAATAAATGTGGACACAGGTTAAGGCAGTGATGTGCAGCAGGGAGATGAGACAGGATGGTTTAAGTTTGTATGGGATGGACCTGGAGGAAGTGGGGTGCTTTAGGTACTTGGGAGTGGTGGTGGCAGCGGATAGCACCATGGCAGGTGAGGGGAGTCGTAGGGTGGGAGAGAGCGGAGTAAAGACCCTGAGTGCATGTAGGGGTGAATGTGGAAGAAGAGGTTACGTTCCGCCACGGCAAATATAGGTATTTTTGAAGGTATTAGCCATGCCGCCAGGGCTGTATGGATGTGAGTCTTGGGCCTTTGATCGCAAAGGAAAAGAAGTTGGTGGACGTGTTGGAAAGGAAGTTTTAGAAGACGATGTGTGGCCTAAAACGGCTGAAATCGCGTAAGGAATAACATTGTAAGAGAGAGAGAGAGAGGTTGTTTTAAGCACCGTTAGGTTGAAATAGCCGAACAGGTGTGTTGAATTGGTCTAGGTATATCGAAAGGATGAGTGAAGAGAGACTGACAAGAGGATCTGCGTGTCAGAAATGGAAGGGGAGAGGGGAATGGAGAGACCTTGGAGTAGGTGGACGAAAGGAGGCTTTAGGGTATCGGGGCCTGATAATTTTGGCATGAAA
>JAUTXX010542830.1:0-10586 GCA_032273605.1 Panulirus laevicauda | reverse complement strand
TAATAAAAATAATGATAATAATTACTATTATTCATTAATAGTTATTATACTTAATATTTTAATCACTGTTTCCTGTGTCAGCAAGGAAGCACCAGGAGGCAGACGAAGAATGACCCATCCACTTATATACACCTATATATACATAAACGCCCATATACGTGCATATACATACATATACATATCAACGTATACATACATATACATACACATACACAGACATATACATATATACACATGTACATATTCAAACTTGCTTGCCTTCATCCATTCCAGTCGCTACCCCACCCCACAGGAAACAGCATCGCTGCCCCCCGCTTCAGTACTGGTGTGAGCATGTGTTTTTCATATTACAAGTGCATTGTATTTCATATCCCCAAGTAAAACTGAAAATCTAAAGTCGACCTAAAAGAAGGAAAAACTTACCTACATTCTGAAAATACTAGGATTTGATAAGACAACAGTGTGTGAACAACAGTGAAATAAGACAAAGTAAAAAATAACACTTAAGCTTTTATGCTATTAAGTACACAATGCAAGATAAGGAGTTTACAAGGAGAGTGTATGATAGTATAATTAAGGAGAATGGTATGAGAGGAAGACCATCTATGACACAAAGAAACAGAGTGGAAGAATACGGAAATGGGGGAAGAATGCATGGAATTGTGTACATAATGAAGACACATAAGGATGGATAAGTGGAGACTCTTTTCCTGAGCCCATTCCCTTGATGGGAGGTCCTGCAGTGAATGGACATCAGTGATATAGAAAGATAGATAAAAGTTCAATGAAAGCGATAAACACATTGCTAATAACTATGAAAAAATCAATACTGAACTAGTGACAATATGTAGACATCTAAGATGATATACATAAAAGATACAATGCAGCAATAATGCTATGAAAAGGGATGAATGTGATGATAAGAACACAATCTTCATTTATGCAGTCATGAAAGTGATTCTGAGAGTAATAAACAAGTGATAAGCATGAAAAGTGTTATATGAAAGAGAGTACAACCTTACCATTAACTGGGCACTAGTTATTATGAGTGAATGGAAAATGACAGTGGAATGCAGTTTTGCCCTCAACGTATCCAAAAAAAAAGATATATAGACCCTGGTGGGCTTGAAAAATCTGAGCAGCTTTGGCTACTGCTGCTTAGCTTATAGAAAATGGAGTGTAGCTTATGTTGTGATCGTTCATCAAGTACAGTATACAGTAGGCTGTCCTTGGATGAGGAACTTAGCCTACTGAAAGCAGGGCCAATAGTTCTAGTGTTGACTGACAACCATTTTTTATGTTTAAAGATAACAACTGCCTCTCTTTCATACATGAGTTTCAACCCAACAAAACTATCACTCATGGATATGTCGACCCTATATTTTTTTACCTGAAAATTTGATCTATGCTGTTACGTAAACAAGTATCAATGGAAATAAGCGTGTAACAATGAAATGTCGCACAGAGAAGTCACTAAATAGGTACAAGGATGAAAGCCTAATAAGAAAAGATGCTACAGTTATGAAGAACATATGGCATCTGAAAGGGTGGTGATGAAGAGCTATGATAAGCAAGGCAACATATATGAAAGAAGAGGAAGACCAGGAAAGTGATGCAGGGGTGGTGAATAAAATTCTAATGACTACAGGCATTTCATAGAAGGATATCAGATAAATCTTTATTGGTCATATGTAAGTAAGTGAAGATAGATAGGTGAATGGAAGCTACATTCTCATGTAACAGTTTAAAGAGCAGAGTGAGTAATGATGAAGAACTGTAGTAGTGTGGGAGACCAATTCAATTTTTCACTCTTAATCATACATTTAATCCTATATAAATGGAAATGGAAAGAAAGATAAGAGGCTACTTAGCAAATTTTCTATTCTTATTAAGACTGGCTGTATTCACAGCAAATCATTGACAAAAAATTTGTAGTCTTTTCTTAAGAAACTTTCATATTTTGCCTTCCTCGACCATTTCTTTTTAGGAGTATGAAAATACATAATATCCATGGTAAAACAATGAAAGATGGTAACAAATTAAAATAGTTCATTATGAACCTTTAGTTCTATCAATCTATGAATGTCACATGGCTTTTAGCAGATTAGTAAGAGCAAACACTTTGCATACTTAAAACAAAAGTTTAAACAACTGACCTGATTTTGACGTAATTGCAACAAATCTGGCTGTTGTTGTTGCTGTTGTTGTTGTTGCTGCTGCTGTTGAATGTTTAGAGTTGGACGTGGGGTAAGTTGCGCAGCCAAGACTGGCTGTCCTGTTCCCATCTGCACATTCACTGGTCCACCTGGACCTTGTTGACCCATGCCTTGGGACACAGTTCCACTTGCCATTTGTGGTAACTGGCCCCCTCCAAGAAGAGTGCTGCCCCCTGAAGAATCATGATGAACACTCAACAATATACTAAAGACTATGATATGTGCCAAGAACTAACCACTAAGCAAGAGCGTCGATCAATTATTTTTACTTTGAATTAGTCTAACTTGTATCTGTATGGGTGGGAGTTCATTCTATGTATAGATCATTCTGCTTTAGAATATGCAAAGAAAATAAAGCCTGAAAATTCAGGACTCCTTAAATAGTCACTACTCTTATAGAGGTATTCATTCTTTATTAATGCCATAAAAGGTGAAGACACTTTGCTTGCAAAGTTTCTAAGTCAAACATAATATGCTTTAACAGATTTAGTAAACCTTGGAGAAAAGGCAAGTCATGTACATTCACCAACGTAAAATATTTATTTGTGAATTACTGCATAATTGTATAAAAAATCATGTGTGTTTAAGTATTTCATGATATCATCATGCCTTTATTTCTGGTTTTGTTTGAACTCTTAGATCTATGTATGTTTTTGTGTTACTGGTTACTGGCTCAAGACAAGTTTCAAATCATGATGTGCAACATTAAGAAATATTAGGAGACAATTTTGTCAACCAGTAGTCAGAACGTTAAAATTGCTTTGCCTTTAGTTATCAAAACAAAAGTAGATATTATAAGTATTAGACATATGCAGGAATTGCTTGGTAAGTGATAACTTAGTTTGTGTAGGAAAAGGAAATGTGAGCCACCTAGATGGGCAGTTAGATTTGAGATATGGCTACAATAACTGCAGAGGGAGTAAGGTTCAAGCTGGGGATTCTTAAAATGTACATTTTGTAAATGTATGTACAAAAAAAAGAGCTTTTTATTTACCTACAATCAATAATTTACAAATATCCTGAGACAAAATGAATATCAATGAAATCTACGGTGATGGGATACGCTGCAAAAGCAGTGAATAACTAGTTAATGAAAAGATGAAAAGAAAATACTTGTATCAACTAAAGGTTAGTCAAGAGGATCATCTAAAATTATGAGCACAAAAAGATATGATAATGAGAGGTATTCTAGTGAATAATCTGACAAGAGGGCTTGGGTCTGCCTAGATTTACAATCATGTAAGCAAAGAGTAGAAGTGCACACATTAGACCAATTTAGCCAAAAGGTAAGGGCTCACCTGGCAAAACATAGCACCTAGAACTATACCTTGGCTAATGGGCTGACTGAGGGCCTGGGTAAGTTGAGGGTTCTGCTGGATGATCATACTCTGGGTGGGCATGACGTTCATATTAGAACCTGCAAAGGAGAAAGGGTCAAAGAATGTTATCAAACACTACTACTTTTCCAGCAAACTACATTAGTAATAACTGCTACAGTGTTACCTTGACCTAACAAAAGAACAATCAGAAAAGTAAGACCATTTCTTCCAACTATGGTAATGTCTATAAGGAAAAATTAAGACTTGCACCAGAACATGCTACATTAACAAGCTTACCTGCACCAGTGGGGAGTTGCTGCATACCAGAGGTTCCCTGTACCAACATGTGAGATGTCCCACTACCAGGTACACTTGGGCCACCTCCTTGTGCTATCATACCATTTGCTATCTGAAGGTAATTATGCATATATGGTGAATCTTTCTTTTCTATAACAAAAACAGGACCTAAACAAATATCCTTTCCATGAAATGAGAATATCATTCGTTGGTGCAGTGTGACATAAAGAGCCATTACTCAATGGAATTAGTTTAAAATCTACTTCTACTTTCAAATCTACTTCTGATGAATTAAAGTACAAAAAAAATTGCCATAAAGTATTCTGCATTTTTAAACACACGTTATGAAAAACATCATCAAAACTGAGGAGATTCTTTTCAGCAAAATATGTTTTCATACACATGTTATGAAAAAATCATCAAAACTGAGGAGATCCTTTTCAGCAAAATATGTCAGAACGAGTCAAATCATACATGAGCAAAAAAGCTATAATCATCCTTATATGAATAAATTAATTTCTAAAGACATTCTAATGAAGATAAAAATATTTTCAACTGAGTTTGCTTTACTATCAAATGCTGTGATGAAGGTATAAACTGAAATAAACCACAGAGGAGCTGGACACTATAAATGAGAAAACTGATGAGAGCAAGAAAAAACTGAGATGAAGTTGCACAGAAATGATGTGGGACTGGATACAATTATAATATTTTGTATGAGGTGTCACTTGACAAGATACTCAGGGGAGGCCTGGAAAAGGAAGGTAAATATTTTGTAAGTGGTTTCACTTGACAAGATATTCTGGGGGGAACATGAAAAAGAAAGGATTGCTTATGTTAGTAAAGAAGTTATTGTTTCACTTTATGATACTGAACATGGGTTTAAGATATATTTGAATAAATGGAAAGGCTGTATGCAACTGATCCAATCCACAGAAATGGAAGAAATTAATAAATGGAGATATTACACTGTTGTTCCTATTTTCCTGTCCCACTGTTTTTTATATTTCAAAAATATGCAGAAAGCTGGTCTTAAAGAAGGAATATGGTAAACTTCCCACCTCAGTATTTTAGAACTGAGTAGAGTACCTAATGACCTACTACATAATTTTGCCATGTGACAGGAATAGTACACAATCATCACTGATTCTTTAATAAAGAAGTTCTAGCACTGTTATTCTATGCCATCAAACACAATGCATAACTACCAATCATGGGTTCATCCGGAACTGTTTTTAGCCATATCTAATCTTCTTTTAGAGGTTTTTGTATTCATTTTTTAAGACCTATTTCACTTGACAGAACACTGAAGTGTCCCTCTATCTTTTAAGCTTTATTCTCATAAATTGAGTATCAAGTTTTTTGTCATGGTATACTTCCTTTAATTCCTTCTAACTGCTGTCATGCAGAAAGTATAGTGTACATTTCTCCTCCTCTTTCTTTTCTATGATGTCCAGTTTATGTCTTTTCAACCTTTCTTATTATAGTCCATATGTTTTAACACATCAAATTTACTTGTAAATATTTTAGAAATCTTCCCCAATTTATTGACTTTGGCTTGTCCTTTTCATGAACATACAAAACAGCAGTGTTCAACTATGCTTTTGAAATAATAATAAATATCCTTATCATTAGCTTTCTGCCTCTCATTGTGAAAGTTTTCATTATAACTCCACTCCTTACCTGACTAGCTACAGTTGTACAAATGTATTAAATGTACTGTAATCTCAAAATTATAGTTTCTAGTTTATAATCAAACCATGGTCCTAAACTCTATAACTACCAATTTCATTTCCTGATGATCCCTTATATGGTGAAACCATGTTGTCACCAAACTTTCAACAACATAAATGTTAAAATATTTCTTCACTGAACTCCATCAAGTTCTCCTTTGTCTTCTTAAATTACAGAGAAGTAATTCATATTCATTCCAATTTCACAAGAAGTACATTTACACATGCAATTCATTTTTTCCCATCCAAAATTCTTTTAAGCTGCAGTGACTTTTGCATTTACACAATCATGAGTAACTTCATGTGAAAGTGATAAAAGAGACAGTAAAAGCCTGTTGAAAACAAATACTAAAAGCATGATAAATAAAACAGTAAACATCGAGATGTCATATGTTAAAATAAATCTTGCAATGAATCATGAGAACTATAGCCTAATTGGACTTTTCCTTATGATAGCAGAAACAGCACAAGCAAATGAATGCCCAAATCAAGGCCATCTCATTCTTGCTATATACATGCTGCTTTAGGAGTGTTAGAGGGTGTGTGAACTGGGTGTTTTCTTAGAAGCATGTCTGTGAAAAATACTAAAAAGATACACAAGGACTTGTTTGTGGCACTTACAAACCTGGAGGGTTGATAGATACGTTCTGTGAAATATGTTACGAATATGTGATGTTATGGGAGGAAAGCTACTGAGTTATCAAGAGCAAGACATATGTGCAAGGAGAAAGTGTGGAGGGTGAGTGTTTCCAGGTGAAGTAGGGTCTGCAGCAAAGGTACATGATGTCATCTTGGATGTTCAACTTGCTTATGTAAGAGGTGGTGAAGGAGGTGAATGCAAGAGTCTTGTAGAGAGGAGCAGAGAGGCTAGTGTTTTCAGAACAACTGAGAGGGTGTGACAGCAATTTTGATGTAAGGGGTCAGGTATTAAAGATAGTTGATCAGACTGCAAGAGTGTAATGTAGCAGTTAGATGTACAATTGGAGGGAATAGAGTACCTAGTGACAAGAATGAAAATGGAGCTTCTGGAGCTGTGTGCTGAAAAAGCACTTGCGATTGAGAATACCCGGTTTAAAAAGGGGAACATGCATATGTTATATATGTGTGAGTAAGGTAGATGATAAGTGACCATTAATGAATAGTGTACAAATTAACTGGCATGCAAAAAAGAGGTTTTTTAAATGTGACTGCTAAAAAGAGCAGCTGTAGGGATTCTGATCATTACTTGATGGAGGTGTGGGTGAAGATTTGTAGAGGCTTTCAAAAAGTGCATATGATGCAGATAGGAAGAGAGTGGTGAAAGTGAGTGAGCTTGGAAAAGAAGCTTGTGTGAGGAGATACCAGGGGAGACTGAGTGTAGAACAAAAGGTCAGGGTAAATGAAGCTAAGAAATGGGTGAGAAATATGAAATAATCAGGGAAACAGCACATATGTGTGCAAAAAGTGTGTTGCATGTGGAAGGTGGGAAGTGGGAATGTCAGAAAGGAGAAAGGTTTGAGGGGTGGTATGATGAAATTAAGTTGCTATGTAAACAAAGACATGATATGAGAAAATACAAGAAGATATCTAAATGCTTTAACAGAATTACAGGTCTCTACTGACTGTGAAGAATGAATGTGTTGGAAAGAAATTACAGAACTTCTGAATAAGGATCTAAAACTGATGTGTTCAACTGGGATTAATGAGATGGTATGGATGAATGGAAGTAAAGTATTAATACTGGTCCATCTAAGTGAAATATGTTACAGTCCAAGGGAAGGGAAAGACCAAAAGTGGTTGTTGACAGAACAATCTTGGCAGACTCAGCAACAGAAGTCTTTCATTTTATCTATATATATATAACAAAAAGCTAGGGGCTTAAAATATAGTACAGGATAATAAAGAGATACACCTTTTTTTCAGTCCAAACTGATGTTTTCTCGACGTATCTATGAAGTCAATGGGCATTTGATTTTTCACATTTGATTTAGGCATTTTCCAAATGAAATGAAAATTTAGCCCTAGAAGTGACACTAATACTTCCCTCCATACCTAATGCCCATTCCCATTAGGAACTCCCTCAAGAAGGTGGCCACGATAAAAGTCTCCATAACTGATGAACTCCAGTGCTGCTTTAGAGCTTATAGTGCTACACCCTCAACAGGCCACTGACAGAGGGCAACTCTAGCACAGTGTTTACAAAGGCTCTGACCTAATGATCCTACTGATTACTTCTACCTAATGTGTCTACCTAATGTTCATGCTCAATGTTCCAACTTATACTTCTACCTAACATTTCTATCCATGACTTCTATCTATTGCTCTTACTATTTTGCCACAAGGCAGGGCTAGCATATGTTACTCAGAGCAGAAAAATCTTGAGTTACAAAGAATAAGTTGTGTGAAATAAAATCTTGAGTTACAAAGAATAAGTTGTGTGAATTAAGTGTTGTTACATGTTATGTGTAATAAGAGAGACTGTATGTTTGTGAACAGTCTGCCAGCAGTCCACATGTGGGTGAGGCAGAAAGATAGGACAGTTATCTGGATCAGAGGAAGGAAACTGGACAACCACTTAAGTGCTGGCTCACTACGCAGCCATCACTATCCTTTCCGATACCTAGGCAGGTAGTACCCGTAATGTATCTCCCTGGCCAGTAGCTGCATATTAACTATTACTTATCCACCTAATAACATATACTTGCTTCTGATGCTGAAAGTTGAAAGATTGCTCTCTGTAAAAGTAAAAGCATTCACTGTCAATTCTAAGATTAAATTTTCATTCATGTGGGATATGTCTAAATCAAATATGAAAAATCAAACAGCCGAATGACCTGCCAAAATGGGTCAAGAAAAAGTAATTTTCAACTGAAAAAATGTGTATCAAAATAATGATAAATCAGAGGAGCATTATATCTATATATCTAAATCATCTCATTACCTAGCAGAATCACAAAGAAAGCACGCTTACCTGTCCTTTTCGAGCATTCTGGATAACACTCTTTATCTTATTAACGAAGGAGAACTGGTCAACTGGAATGAATCCCACATATGCCTTCTTTTCACTTGAGAACAACAGGATGATAACTTTTACTTCACTATGAGTTGGCGAAGCATGGGCAACATGCACACAACCAGCCTAAAAAAAAGAAGACATGTAAAGTACATATTCACGCTGCACGGCATGTTAAATCTTTTCACCAAAAGCTGAACACTTCTTCCACAATATCAAACTTCTTCAATCCACAATTTTTCTTAGTTAAAGGTATTCCAATCCATACTGTTAAGTATTCTTCCCTGAAATTTGTGGACACTCCTAAGTGTTTATCTTTTATTTCTTTAGAAATTAAATATTTGAATTTCAGACCTATATACATGAACTCAAGTCTAAACATCTGTCTAAATCACATTCTCACAATTCATAACATCTATAACTAATGTCAACTGACTTAAAAAATCAAAGACTATATGTAGACTTACATCATAATCATAGTCTGCCCTTATTTCTCATATGTATTATCACATATTCCATTCATGAATCCCAAAATATAACTCTACATTCATTTCAAAAGTGTACTTCCTACTTTCCACACACTAATAATTTCTCCAATTATTCATAAAATGATGCAATGTGTCTATAAAGCTAAATTCATATTTTTTTTACTGAAAATGTCACACCTCTTAATAATAAATGTGGAACTGCTGGTCTTAAGTTGATTTTGTACAATGTCTTGTTAGTTTTTTGTTCACAACAGTCAAAACCAGAGGTATCTGCCTAACTGGTAATCTTATCAACATCAGCTTACAAGCCTCCTACAACAACATCAGGGAATAATGTACAACAGCTTTCTGCACAACTATATGAGGGAATTCTCTAAAACACTCACTATCAACCCTCATCTTTAGCTGTCTGTCTTTCAAAAACTACGAAATAGACCTTAATACTATTGTCTGCCATGGAATGGCTGTTTTGCAGACTTTCTCTAAACCAAAGAACAATGCAAAAGTATTAAGCTTACCAAATCCTTTCTATACGTCACATGATATTCATATCAACAAGTCTGTGGCAGAGTGAAACTTTCGAAAACCAAACCAATCTTTTGTTAATCATTCTATTTCACTAGTATGCAATGACAACTAGTCAGAGCAATAAGTCAACAGCATGTAGCAATGCTAAACACTTAATGCTTAACCCCGAGAGAGAAAGATTGAGAGGAATTTTCGAAAGAGATGGGCAGAAACTGGGTCTTACAGGCATTAAACTTCACGAAATTTCATCTACCCCACTGAAGTATTCTGTCCAAGCCTGAGTTTTTTGTGGGAAGTAGTGTTGAGGAAAGATGGAGATCAAGTAAGAGAAGGAGCAGAATTGAGGGAAGTAGGGGAATGCAGTGTTGAGTAATCATGGTACAAGTGCATTTGGCTATAAGTGGAAAAAAGGAAATTGTTGATAAAAAAAGGGAAGACTGTAGGAGATAGGATAGAATCTCAAGGGACAGCAATGTTGATGGAGAAAGGGAGAGAAGCTGATCCATTCACAACCATGGAGACAGATCAGCTAGAGAGGGAGGAGAGCCAAAAGAGGGGAACTTAGAGATGAGATCCCAATGTCAGGGAGAAGACTGAGATTCAATATGTCTGAGGATATGGGAGTTCAGGAGAGATTCAGAGACTTTGGAAATGGTATACATATAAGCAACAGGATGATAAATAAAGGGGCTATAATGGTCATCCTTGTCATGGATGGGATGTACCAATGCATGCTTCCAAGAAGAAGGACTAGTTCTGGCCTTTAAACAGAACCAGAACAGATGAGTGAGCACAGGATTTACTGTATTACCAGTTGGTCTTACACTACTTATGATCAGCTCAATGTAAGCAAGTTTCCCAGAGTTTAAAGATGATCAACACTACTCAAAATCACTCTATACCAATCTAATATATTGTTATCATTATTATACTTTGTCGCTGTATCCCACATTAGCGAGGTAACGCAAGGAAACAGACGAAAGAATGGCCCAACCCACCCACATAAACATGTA
>JAUTXX010542808.1:0-10587 GCA_032273605.1 Panulirus laevicauda | reverse complement strand
TGATTATTACACGAAAGTGCACTTGGGAACTCTTCGTGTTTCATTTTCCCCGTGGACTCATAGGAATATCTTGATCATGCGCAAAATTGTGATCCTTTCCAACATATGTATATATGCATGTGAGGGCTTTTATGTATATACATGTGAAGGTGGGTGGGTTGGGCCATTCCTCGTCTGTTTCCTTGCACTACCTCACTAACGCAGGAGACGGCCACTAAGTATAATAAATAAAAAATATAAATATACTTAGCGTCAATGGGATGGCCTTTACTACGGCCTCAGCTGCCCATGCTGTCTCAGATAACATAAGGAAAAAGTGTTGTAACTGAGCATACAGTATACTCCATGTACACATCTGCATACAGTAAACTCCATATACTCATCTCATGTAGGCATACTATGAGTGATGATTATAAGCTGGAAGGTATGTATATAGTAATTGACCATACCGAAAACTATCGAACATAATGTACACAAAATCAAATCATATATTACTCCAAGTCCTAACTAAATCAAAGATGCTCATCCATGTTAGGATGGAAGATGTTGGCAGCTACAGCCAACATAGTGTGTCTGAGAAACAGAAAGACACACTTTCATTGAAGACTTGGGATGATGAAATCACTGTTGAGTGGGAGTTGTTGATTGGTCAGAGAGTAGACCAGGACAAAGCCATGCTATTAACTAACTTGCAGGTGATTAAAAAAAGGTGGGGGTATATGTCTCTTAAGCAAGATAGGGGATTGAGAAGTTTCCAGTTCTTGGAGATCTGAAATATTTCTCATGGCTCATAGGACAAGCTGACCCTGAAGAGAAATGGGATATATGGTAATTTCTGGAAGAGTGAGTGGAGTTTTTATGTAACAAATCAACAGTGATGAATAAAAACCATCAGTGGTTGAAAAAACTGGCCCATTAACCCTCCTACATTCTATGGGTGATTGATGGCTACTAAGCTTATCTATATAACCTTACAGTGATGAACATCCAATCACTTAATCTTAACAAAACAAGATTATCAACCCCCTCTTCCAAAATGTTTCATGCTACTTAGTTGCAAGATATACCATGTTAAAAAAGCTTTCAAAAAACAAAATTAAAGCATACATACTGAAGTTGATAGAAGTGAAAGCATTAGCACTGGAGCCTCTCCCTATTTCACAGATATCTGGAGAGAAATTGAATTTATTGCTTACATGATCGCAAAATCATATCTATGGAGAAAACAATGACAAAAATGTTATTTAGCAAATACATTAATCTAAAAAAAGGCACTTACTACAACACTTCTATCTAAAAATAGTATACATTCTGTTTCTTAATCAAGAGCAGAGGTGCATGCAGTCTTCCAAATGTTTTGGTCACATATACATGCATTCCAATGTAAAACACTCACCTGAAACTGTTTTAAACATTTACAGCTTTCTGCAAGATGTTTTGGTTAGAGGATAGAATACAGAAGGTAGTTACATGCAGGTATGAGGTTCCAAGCGAATGACAATAGAAAAAGAATCCCTGACCTGAGTACATCTGCAGGCAAGAATGTACCAAACATATAAAGTAAAAGTCCAATTATCTAACCTTATGTCCTTCAAAAAGGTCAGTGTAAGCAGATATGTCCCTTATAAAGGTCAGTGTAAGCAGATATTATGTAGGCCAATACATACTTTCATTATAAAAATGGGTGATTCCATTCCTTACCAAAGCCTAAGCACACCTCTCAGAAAATTGCAGAAGTGTAAAAAGTACAAGACTGTTACTTTAGTAAAAGTAAAGCTACACCAACAAAGATGTCTTTAAAATTAGAAGTGCCATTCTTTAAACATACTCAAGTGAAAGGAAAAAAGTATCTACTTTATGAAAACCTCAAGAAGTAAAGTACAAAGTTGCATCAAAATTACTTCTCTATCAGCAATAATGAAAATTACAAAACAGCACTTGTAAGCTATGAATTAATCGTCTATTAGGTTACATAAAAGCAAATACATGACTGCAATCAATTTCATTCTAAAAAAAAAAAATCCACTGTTATTTTGGATCCAACGTATTTTGTTCCAGGTGCTAGTCAAGACATCGTATGTATGGTATTCTTTCAGTACACCTTTTCTGATTACTGGGGCAATCCAGTGATCAGTTATACCAGTATATCTCTGTTTTCTGGTGTCTAGCTGTCAGATGTTGCAATGTCCTCAGTTTTAGTCACTGCAGAAATCACATTCCTTTTTCATTTCCAAGACAGCCTCATCCATTCTCTTAAAGTTTGCCTTTACATAATAGTGTAGCCAGAGTGCATTTCCTTAATCAATTCCTTGATTTCTTTTGATTTCATATGACTTTAGAGATGAGAATCCCAACGAAATAAGACTGATAACCAACTTAAGTGCTAACTTTGATACATTGTTAGAGTTCACAGCAATTATCTTGAGCAATTAAACACTCAAAAAAGAAGAAAAATGGCTGACCAATGACAGAACTATGCAACATTTATGGCAGCAAAAAATATTACTGTGAAACAAGCAGAACACATGGTGAGTACTGTGCAACAGCCCTGTGTCATGATAAAATCTCGTGGTAGAGCTCACAGGCATAAACTCTCGATCCATCTTTCTTTTTCTGCTTCTTTCTCCCACCCAATATTTGTATTTCCCCCCCATCCCTTTCCTAATTCCATTGCCCTATCCTCTCCTCCACTCATCTTCCTCCTCCTTTCTCTAACCACTACCTCTAATCCCATCCTAAGCTTTCTCTTTCCGATCGTTCTATCTCTCTTCCCCTTCTCCCTCTATTCCCATCCTTCTCCTCTCTCTCTCTCCCTCACCCTCTATTTTCTCTTTCTGTCTCTGTGTTGGTACTTTCTGTCTCTGTGGTTGTACAAGCTCAAATGATAAAGATTTAGAAGTCAAGGAATTTTTTTACCAGAGTACAATGTGTGAAGAGTTATCTGACTTCAAGTGATGAAAACTAGTAAAACTCTTGACTTGCACATATCAAAGTTTCATACTAAAAGTTTTATTACAATAAAGTGCAATATAAAGGGTAACAATAGCAAGACTTACCGAGTATTTAGCTCTTGAAGGCTAATTTAACAATAATTGCAATATTATGTTACAATTAAGTAGACAGTTTGTACAAACAAACTTGTCATGGTGCAAATTGATATTATTTACTAAAGCATGTGTAATACAAACAAATAATACTCAAATACATAATTTGATACAAAAAACATATCACAATGTTACACATCAGCAGTCAAAACAGCAAATCTATTCAACATGAATTCTGAGGTTTCTAGAGGGGTTTTGCTGTCTATCTACCTACCTACCTATATCCTGGCACCTGTTCCCTCTAGGAATTCCCATTAAGTGGCCACGGCTAAAGAAGCTCCATTTACCCTTGTCCTTACATGCCTCTCTCTCATACACCATTCTTCTACCATTTCTCTCCTGTCAGCACTTTTCTACTCTATTTCCTCATGTTACAGAGGGTCTTCCTCTCACATAAACCCTCTTTAATTGTACTATCCTACAGTCTCTCTGTAAAATTCCCATCTTGCATTCTTTACACAACTAAACCCCCTCAAAGCATTCTGCATACCAAATTTCTCATAAACCTTTTTTCTTCATTCCTCTCTGTCATACCATATGCTCCTTTCAAAAAACTCATATCCACAGCCTAAATCTGGACCTCTGTAACTCATTCCATGTCCATGTTCCAGCTGCATAGGTCAGGCTCCAGAGGATCCTTTCTCACTTTCATATTTACAACTCTACTCTTCATTATTGTATTAAAGGAGATTTTGTATTACATTAAGTGAGGTTCTGCATTTAAGGGAAACAGGTTAAGAATTCCAGACTGATAATAATCCTCTATGAAATGGATTTTGTCAGGGATGACTAAACTGCATTATGGAGAAATAAAGATTACTGTCATTTCTCTTTTACAATGGAGGAGGAACGACGGTGAAAAATATATGGAGGAGAGATAGGAGGCAACAAAGGACTGAAATCGAAGAAAAAGGTCTCATATGTATGGTTAATTTGACTGAATGTGAAGAAAACAACATATTGAGACTTTAGTACGAATTTGGGCAAACATACAAATCATGGAGAAACTGAGATTCTGTTACTTTTCAATTAGGAAATGTTTCCACAAACTACTAACTATTCAACTATATCTTTACCATGTAACCACAGAACAAAAGGAAGAATAATATACATGTAAGGTCTTGATCTATATGGAGCATCTATCATCTTGAAGGTGCATATCTAGTTTACATTTAGTAAAATAAAAGTAAATCTAAATACAACTTACTGGAATCTTCATGAGTATAAAAGCTGTGATGGGTAAAACCATTGTCATAATCAGTTTTCTTTTTGTCTGCCTGGAGAGCTGTGGGATTGAGATATAGAATTAGTTCTTTGAAATAATCATCAAGGTGGTCTGGGCATGTGGAAAGAATGCAAGATGGGAAGTTTACAAGGAGGGTGCATGATAGTAAAATTAAAGGGGTTTGTGCGAGAAGACCAGCTGTAACATGGAATAATATACTGGAAGAGTACTGGAGGGAAAGAAATGGTGCAGGAGTATGTGTAATGGTGTATACATGGGAGGCCACCCCCATGATGGGAGTTCCCAGAGGGAACAAGCATCAGAGATATAGATAGATATACAAATCATAATAGCAAAATGCAGGTTTTAAAATGTGAAAAACCTCTTCTCTTTGAAGTGGTGTCCTGTGAACATGAAATTCTCAAGGATAATCTCTTGGAAAATAAGAGTTAGGACTTTCTAACTCCTGGTAAGGAAGTGATGAAATTCCTCACCTTTTGCTACTCACTCAGCTATGGTAATTACAGCTCGCCCATCATTAAACCACTCATTCCTGGCACACAGCAACTCAAAATCTGTAGACCTTAGGAATCAATCTAGAAGCAATCACAGTCAGAATTGAGATGGTTTTCCAAGAAAAGGGAGAGCAAGCAAAGATAAGAAAACCAGGACATAGGACACTGCCATGGAAAAAGAAGGCTTTGATATTTTCAAAACCTACTATTCTCTCTTCAGTAGTATGCCCTACAAGCATGAGAACATTCCCACATGAGGAGAAAGGTCTAGAGAAAAACTTTCAGATAAGAAGATTACATCCAAAAGTGAGTCAGTGCAGTTTCACTTGTGATTTGGAGGCACAATGGAATCTGTCTCTCCTGCAGGAGGACTCCCTAGAGCAGACAAGATCAACAATATCTAACCTAAAGCATTATCTAACAAAGATGGCAGAGGAGTGCCAAAGATCTAGTATCACTTCTTAATGAGAGGTTCCTTAGGAAGAATAAGGAGCCATCTTCACCACTTCTGCTCCAAAATAAAGCCCAGACTACACCCAAAAATTTTTCTTTAATTTACAGAGACATTCCTCATCAAAAAGGGTTTTGGTCTTGAGTTTTATGAGTGCAAAAAACAAATGTTGCCCTGGATAATCTCTGATGTCAAAAAAATATCAAATCTAAGAGAACTAACTGGGCGTAAGGAATGAAGCTCTCACGGCCCTGTCCTTCAAGACTTGATGACAAAAGGATATAAAAAATCGAAGTTTCATTCTCACCCAAGAATTGATGGTTTCAGTTATTTTAAACATAAAAGATTGTCCAAAGAGAAAATATTCTTGAATCTGGACATAGCATGCAATCTAATAACTCTTCTTTCTAGACCCAAGACAATAAGAAAGAAAAAAGTTTTCATGAGACACTACAGAGCTAAACTGTCAGATAGTCTTTAAATTCTAAAATGCCATGGGCTTTGGAGAGCTCCAACTTGGGGTATAGGGGAGAGACTGGAGAATTTCATCTTAAATGGGGCTCAACAGATTAAAACCAAAATCTAGACACGGGTTCTTGAGGGGCACATGTGTGCAACAATCTCACTAGCAACAATACTGAGTAGAACATATATAAGGCTTTAGTCATGTGTGAAATGTCATATTCTTGAAAGCTGGACAAAAGGTTTTCCAGACCAAATGGCATTACCTAAAGTAGCAGGACAATTGTTGTGGAAGGTTATCTGTTACACATTCTCCCAACCTCTGCCTGCTGAAATGTTTGATAAAATTCATAAGAAAATTAAAGAACCCAGGCCTCTAAGCTGGAGCCCTAGCATAAAAGTTGAGATGATCTAGGAAAAAACCTAAGATACCAACATACACTGGGGCACAGCTGTAAAAGTCTCTGATACCATGACTGTTTGTCCCACTTTGAGTATTAATGTTACTAAACCCTCAAGAAAAGCTAGTTTTGAGAACTTTTCCCAGATATACATAAGGAAAAAGATACAAGCATGAAAGAAAGGTGCACATACATACAGAAAATGCAGGGCAATGCGGCAGTAAGTGCTTGGTGTATTCATTATGGTAGAAAGTTCATGGACGTGAACAGTCTTAGTACAAGTCGAAACAATGTTCGCAGTGTTATAGGGATGGGTGACATCCAGAGAACAGACAGGAAAGTATGACTTGGTGTATTTGAAGAGTGTGGTTTCTGATGGGAGTATATCTGATAGAATGAAGTTTAAGAGTAAGCTAGGAGGGTGGTCATTAAGTACTAGTCGGGGTATTTCAGTATGTTATATTTGTTGGGGGTGGGGATCTATAAGTAGAGGTTACTTAAGTGTATGGCAGAGGTAATAAGTTTATTTCCACTTGAGGGATGACAGTTTGAGTTGGGGTTCCTGGTGCTGTTGTAGTGAACTAAGTACCAAACATGTAGAGATTGGATTGTACTGGGAAGAATTTTGTTTCACTGTGTAGGTGTTGAGCATTTGTGTTTGCTAGGCAACCAGAGAGAGTTCCAAGGACACTAATTTGTGAGATTTGCAGCTTTGTTATATTTGCTTCACAGAGGATGGAATACTGGGCTGGTGAGGTATAGCTCAAAGTGCAGTGGATGTATTGTTTGTAGAGGATGTTGAGAAATTCTTTTTCTTGTCTAAATCTAGTATCAGTCAGTGTGCTAGGGCCATCTATTTACTGTGGTGGTTTTGTGTCAATGCTACTGGCATGGGAAGTGAGTGATGTGTGTGTTGTCTTCAATGCTTGGAATGGTTAATGTTTGTTCAGTGGGAATGATTGTCCATTCAAGATGACTGAAGGGTGGGAGCTCGGTTTTTGTCTGTCTGGGGTTAAAAAGTGACTGACGAGTTCTGTAGTGATGCAAACATTCTGTTCTGGGTGAGCCATTGATTCAACTGTGTTACTACTGTGCTATAAGTATGGTGTGATGTGCTTGTGAGATCATTTGCATAGGAAAGGACCTTCATGTTGTGGCTTGCCTGAGGTAATGCAAGGTTGTGTAGAATGAGACTGAAGAGAGTTTGAGATATAAAGCCACTGGCTACCAGTTATGAAATTGGTGAACTACTTTTTGTCACTGTTGTAGAGGGTGGTGTCAAGTATATTTCATGTGAGGATGTCTCAGGGTACAGTCTAGGATGTTTTGGTGATGTCTATTGCCATTTTCTTGTGCAGATGGGGGCTCTGTTAGGTTGCAGCCATACATGTAATGATGTGTAAGGTTAGTATGTAGCATGGTGGTGAAAAGGTGTGTAGGCAGGAGAGGAATGTTTTGTTTGATTCTCTTGTGTATTACACAGAGTATGGACAGTAAGGACAAAAGTGATACAGAGCTGTAAGAGGATGGGCACTTATATAAAGAAACAACAGAGGAATTCAAACAGCAACAGATCACTGGGTCCCTTCAGGCTGTGTGATTGAGGAAGATATAAGAAACACAGATTTGAGTGGTAAAAGAAGAAAGGCACGCAGATAACTCGGAGAAAATCCTGCAAACTATCAACATGACTATGAAGGTGCAACTAATATTCGTCAAGGGCTTAAAGTGAAATATTCATCAAGTTTATTCTTAAATGTATCTATAGTAATGCTTTTAACCACTCTAATTCACAATCATTCCATATTTTAAGAATCATGTTGAAGAAAAAGTATTTTGCCTCATTCAAGGTAAAATGTTTGCCCACAACTTTGCATCCATTACTATGAGGTTATTAAGACTTTTAATAATCTTGAATACCTCACTTTTTAACCTCTTTTCTATGCTAAACATAATGAAATTAAGTTAACTCTAATGGGATTTGATTCTCAATTCAAGAAATCATCATTGTAGCTCAATGCTACACTTCTTCCATTCTGCCTAAATCTTTTTTTCAAGTTTGGTGACCAAAAACACTATACTCAAGATGAGGATATGCTAATGAATTGTAAAGAGTAAGGATGATTTCCCCAAACTTAAATTAAAAAGCCCAACACAAAAATCAGAAAACTTGTTCACTCTTTTTACCGCTTTGATACACTGATTACTTAGTTTTAGGTCACCAAAACTTATCAAGCCCAGTTATTTTTCATAATGTACCTTCTGAAGTTCAATTGAATTCATACTGTTCGCCACCTTTTCATTTTCACTGCCAATTTGTAAAACTCTTCACTTATCAATGTCAAAATTCATTTGCCACCTATGAGCCCAATCTATCATTTGTCTATATCAATTTGAAGCTGCAGCCCATTATCACTCTCAACATATATGAGAAAGAGAACCAATCCCAAGACTAATCCCTGTGGCACAACACTTGTTATATCTAACCATTCTGAGGATTGAACATTCATCATAACTTTATCTATGGTCAGTTAACCTGTTTCCTATCCACCAAAGTACAACCCCATCAACAACATGTGACTTAACCGTTGCTATTAGACTTTAATGTGGGACCTTATCGAATCTTTTTGAAAGTCTAGATAAATGATATCAACTGTTTGACTTCCATCATACCTGTTGATCATAAAAAAATCAAGCAGATTGGTCAGAAAGAGCAATTTTGTAAAAAAAAAAAAAATGTTGAGAATCATTGATCGAGAGGTGGTCTTCTGAGTGGGTTACTATTTTGTCTAAAATGATGGTTTCTGCAAGTTTTTCAACCACAAGTTTTAAGCTAATTCTGGGTACTGACTTACCTTTTTTGGAATGTCACTGTTACTCTGGCGAACTCCCATTCCTCTGGAACTTTTCCAAAAGTAAGTGACTTATTTAAAAGAGTAATAGTTTAACTACCTCACTTTTCATCTCTTTCAATGTCCTGGGATAAAACTTACAGGGCCTCCCATTTTGTTTACTTTCATTTCATTTATTGCCAATAGCACATCTTCAGCTTTTATGTCAGTATGTTGCAAAAAGATCACCTCTCTTATCAAGGAAACTGGATTCAAGACATGACTTGCATCTTCATTTGTAAATACAGATGCAAAAAACATTTTAAGATTTTTGCCATAGTTTCACTGTCTTGAATCAAGTTAACATTTTCTGAAATCCTTTGGATTTCTTTTTGCTATTTTTGACAGTATACGCTTCACGCTGACTTTTTTATTACTCTATCATTTAGTAACTCCACACAAAATCAACTTAATCTACACTAACATGATGACTATTGGTTTCTTTGAGTTTCTTATGACCAACTTTCTTAGAATAAAGGCACTTCTTTATTTCATCGTTCCACCATCTTGAATTCGTTTAAGAAAAATGACCATCTTCTACAAAGTCGCATATATGTTCCCTCTACTTCTTTGAATTCTTACAGTCTTACTGAAGCTTTTCCAAGCTATGTTCATGTTGTTTTCATTGATAATATCATCCTGGATTTACCTCTTAAGAGCAATGTGAAGATCATGGAAATTTTCTGGTCTAAATTTAGTCTGACATTTTTTTTTGCAACTGTCATGTAGACCAACATTACATGCAGTGTTGAAAGTAACCTTAAAATCAATTCATAAGTGATTACATATACCAAACTTTTCTCTGACTTCAAATTTATCAATGAGACAGTTATTCATCATGAGATATAAATACAATATATTTTCACTGCAAGTAGGTTTCTTGACTAACTGAATTCTGGCACTATCAAGCAGAGCTCGTGCTAAGAGGTACTGAAGTTGGTTGGTTTGGAGGGTTTTAAAATTTGCATCATGTTGGTACATTTCCAGATGTTAGGGATTTTGCTGTGTAGCCAACATTGGTTGAGTATGTCTGTAAGTGCTTCAATAGCAAATGGGCCAAAGTCTTTTATGTGAAAGTTGATATATCGTTACTGGACTCCACCTGGCTGAGTTTACTCCTTGATGAAAAGTCACCTATGGCAAGAATGTTCTATCAGATGACAACAGAGATTATGATCTCATTGAAGAACTTATTTCAAAGGAGTCCATCCAGTCCCAGCTAGTGAGTGTAGTGCAACCCTGAGATGCAAGAGCCCCTGAAAAAAGGGTTCTGTGGTAATCATATTCTTTTTTCATACTTGATTGCTGTTTCCCATCTTAGTGAGGTAATGCCAGGAAACAGATGAAGAAAGACACATCCACTCATACACACACATTCATAGGAATACATATATATTTATTTATTTATCTATTTATTTTGCTTTGTCGCTGTCTCCCGCGTTAGCGAGGTAGCACAAGGACACAGACGAAAGAATGGCCCAACCCACCCACATACACATGTATATACATACACGTCCACACACACAAATATACATACC
>JAUTXX010542775.1:0-10591 GCA_032273605.1 Panulirus laevicauda | reverse complement strand
CATGTTTCCAGTCTTGCAGCGATGAAGTGTAGTATCTTGAAATTGGAGTGTGGGAAACGAGTGATAGCTACTGATGGGGGGAGGATGAAGGCGTTAATGGAACTTATACACCATATAAAGGTATGCAGTATAGGATGTATATATACACAGTGTACATGTAAACTATCATCCAACACACACACACACACACACACACACACACACACACACACACACACATTGGCATCCAGTATCATATTTGGGTTACGTTTTTTTTTTCTTTTTTTTTGCTAACGACCTCATACCCTGTTCTCAGTGATTTCTCTGTTATAGCATTGAGGTCATATGATTCTAGTGACGTCATGCCACATTCCACGGCTGGCATCACGTGCATCTTGTGTGGTTAGGCTCCTCCTCCTCCTCCTCCTCCTCCTCCTGACGTCATCATGATCTCCTAGTACCAATGATGACGTCATGTCACTCTAGCAACAGTGATGTCAAAAGTATTTAGAACATCATGTCACTCCAGCAGCGTTGAGTTCCTCTCCCCCCAGACATCAATTGTACCTTGAAGTCGATCGTACCTGAACATCATCACCATCATTATCATCATCATCATCATCATCATCATGCGATACCCCCTTGTGCTGTGCTGAGGGAGTCCTAGCCCTTGCAACTCAAACGGAGTGATGGGAAGTCTCTCTCAAGCTGACGCCAGCCGCCGCATTCCGCCAAAATGACCGCTGTACGAGAACTATTCCGATATCGTGGATGGATTTCCAGTTAGGCGATCATTTGATATTCACGCTGAAAGCTTAATGTTTATCCAGCATTGACTGTGGCAGGATTTAGTGGGTACTTTAACCGATCGATGATTTTATCGTTGACGGATTGTATATCACTTAAAAACTTAGTACGTTTGCCAGCGTCGCTCATGGACCCGTTATCGTATATTTTTGTTATGTTGTCGTAACGCTGAAACTATCGTACTGTTTTCCATAAAGTTGATGTACAGGCTGTTTCTCCCGATCACTTGCAATACCCTGATCCAACGTTAAGAATTTCGTACCACTTCCTGACACGGCTGTTTACAATATAGACATTTGATATTCCCAGTCATTACTCCGGTAAATATGGCGCTAGGTTGTCACCGCCGTCGACGTATAGACCATTTCATCAAATTTATAACGCCAGGTACAGTTCCATTTCCTCCTTATTTTATCGAAGGAAAAAAAAGTTGTTTTTTCTCTGCCCTCAGTGATATCAAACCATGAATGTTGCTTGTGTCTGTCAGGAAATGTAAATAAAATATACAATAACCGAGCCTTCAGTGTTTGATGTTCGCCTGACTTTATATAATAACAGACGACTCGGAGCGACTTTTCAAACGTCGCCGAGAAAAGTTTTTCCACTCCCCCCCACCCCTCCCCCTCCTCTTCCTCCCTCCCCCTCCTCCTCCCCCACCCGACAATAAAAGAAAGAGTAATTTTAATTTCCAGTCTACAGCTCGTCCCAACCCGCCAAGATATGACTAAAACTGCTCCTCACGGGCGAGGTATTAAGCTATTGAAGTTTCTTGGCCTGGTGTGAGTTGTGAGTGTGGAGTTTTGAGGAAGGTTAGTTGGTTGGTTACACTGGGCCTTTATAACTGGTCTTGCGGCTGCCAAGGTCTTTGAGGCCGTCAGTGTCAAATTATAAACCATCAATCTGAGGATTTTAAACTGCCCTTTTAGGGTGTAATCATTGTAAGACTAACGTTACGTATGTCTCCCTGTCAGAGAAGAAACGGACCAGGTGTTTACGAACGCTGTGTGAGCCTTCTTACGTACAACTTTATCAATTGTTGACGTATTGAAGAAAAATAATGTCAAGGTTGTAGACGTTGGAAATCTTTGGTGCGTCCTTATTCCTCCTGAATGACCATGGTCAGCGTCTCATACTGTCATCACCACCACCTACCATCATCACATTCATCAACATCATCATCATCATCATCATCATTGTTGTCATCACTAGTATTGCTTTTATCATTTTTTAATATTATTGTTGTCGACTAACAGGATTAGCGCGCTATTATGCAAATTTATGTCCAGTCTGCACCTTAAACTACTGGAGAGGGATTGCGCTCACTTAGATAACGGTAAATTAAGTTTGCCAGTTATGACTGAATCTTGTTCATTACAAATCTCTGTTAATTGTTCATGTAATCTTTCGTCTACCTCTGATGTCTGTGTGGGAACCTATAAACTCGTCCTCCAGTTATGTACGTACAAAGATTGTCTTTAACTTCTTCATAAAAGAAGTCGAAATTCTCAACGGCTGCAACATTTATTAGTACAGGATTAAGCTGAGTTTTAACACAGAGCAAGGCACCATAACCTACTCCTTTTCTCCATCACTACTAAATGAAATATACCATGAAATTGCATGTTCGACGCGGAAATCTTATTATGATATGTAACCAAGATTGAAAAGTACTGCAGCAATAATATGATTTCCCTCTAGCGCTGTTTTCTCCGACTATTTCTTGCCTATTTCGAAGAGTATTCAAGGACGAGGGTGGGTCTGTTCCACACAGGCTACGCCTTTTTGACCAATACGCACGTTTAGACAAAAACAGTAGTCTACCAAAACGCGCAGCTGCCACTTCACTCAGGTGTAGTCCGTCCTTCATAAAGATATCAAACTGCATGTAGAAATGCTGCCACAAGGTAATGACCTCAGCTCCTACATGAAAACAGAGGCTCACTAATCTGTTACTTAGACTGAAAACGTTACGAAAGAAATTCCCGGTGACTACTCAGGTAAGAACTGAAACCTCTCTATCTTCTCTGCATGTTTAGCGTAGACATGTCTCCTTACAGATGATGAGAGAAAGACAAAACGGTACGCCATCCTATCTGACTCTGAGTTTCCTTTCGATCTACTCAAAGTATGTCTCTCCATTATTGACTCTGTATGTAGTACACTGATGGTATACATTATCATTACTCTTACTGATTTCATATCTATTCCGTACTAGTCCAAATATCCTCCAAGAGTTTGTTTTTATAGAGTGACCGAAAACGAATTCTACGAAAGCCGGCAAGACAACTTAAATTTATTTATCTTAGCAAAGAGAATTATCATAGGAACTGACAGCATCCAGCTAAGCAGTTTTTTTAAGACTAGATATCCCTGATTCCTCTTGCAGTAATGGATTTTAACTCATAGGCAAAACGTCTTACTTCGAATGGGGCAAAATCAGCTTTCTTCAACAAGCCTGTTAACATATAACGTGAATTACCAGCAAAAGCAGAGTAGTTTGAGCAAACAATTACAGAATAGAAGAGACAAATACTTCGCTTCAGGACTTCAACTGACATTATTTACGCCTCTGCTATTATAGGAACCGCTTTATAGATATTTCACAGTAAGTCATCTGTTTACTTTCCCCCTCTCACCACACTGATCTCTATATTCTATATCTTCCACTATTGTAAGCAACATAGAAAGGGCCCTGTAGCCTTTTACTGTTTCTGTTCCTTTTTACTTCTATTCTTTTGTATTATGCAATTTACGATAACCAATCTCTATGTATTTCTTGAATGTTACAGTTTAGCCTTATGTTGATGATAGGACCAACAAGTATCATTCATAGTAAACAGCATCAGCAATGAAGTTTATGCCTTAACGGTATAAACTGCGTTCTTGATCACCACATACCAGATGCTTTATGTTGAGTTGCTTTTATAGTTAACACTGTTTAGATGAACATTCTGCTTGCACGAGCGTTGTTTCAACGTTCTCATACAATGAAGACAGCAGCTGAGATTCAAGTGCCAGCTGCAGGAGACGCAAGGTATGGCACCATCTTCTCCACCTGGATCATCCGCCAAACAAAGACAAGTGATAAACTTTTGTAGAAACCAAGTTTCCAAGAGAAAGCCCCGAATGTCATCAGATATCGTTCTTGCTGAAGACCACTCTGAGATGAGGAACCTCCATGGTGATTTTACTTGTCAGGATCGTTGATCAAATTCTACACATGGCACAAAGATGCTCAAATGACACGGTCCGTGTGGGAGTGTGAAGTAGAGCCAAACACCGATATGAACACCGGACGACTTCTAAGGGAATCAGACAAGAATCAATTCTCGATCATTCTCTCTGTAATGACACCTCCAGTAACCATCACTGTGCCTCGGTGAAAATGGAGCACTGCATGAAAGAGTCTCTCACAGAAGAATGATACAGAACCTGCATGCCTTCCTCGGAAAGACGACATATGGAGAAATTAAACGAGAAACTCCTTGCCAACCTCTGTGTCTATCAACCCAAAAGATGCACGTCATCGTCCACGAAGTTTGTAAACATGGCCGATCAGAGGCGTCACATCATGCCACTGTCAACCACCTACAAAGCCCCAAGACCTAACGTGGTTGATGATCGGTCCGAGTTCAGTGCCGTCATAACTTTGATGAAAGAGAAAAATTCCTCTTTAGAGAGGCTTCCAATCTGCCAGTGATACCATGATATCTGCACGTGCAAGCCATGTCATAACCTCATTGCCGCATCTGCTATGGGTCATCTGTATGTTGTACTCATCGCAGACTCAGATTTCAAATGTGGAAAAGCTGCCACTTCACAAACAAATATGGACAAGGGGAAAGGCAATCGCCTATTCTGCCGGGCCTTTATCTAGTGCGGTGACATTATGACAGATCTTAAGATCCCGTCATCAAAAGTTCATGGCAGGGAATCAGAAACATTATACTGCTGTGATTCCGATAATAAAGTGCCGTACATCAACATGTAACAGGTGAACACAGTGCGGGAACAGGAGGAAAAGAAGAAGGATATGAGAAAAAGAGAGATTTTCTGGCTGACTTGTGCGATTACGAAATTTTTTTCATTGGTAGCGGTACACTTAATAAACCATGAGTAAACCTACATCATCATCATAAGTACGTGTACATAGATTTATAAGTGTCAAAATTTAAGGAAATGAATACATCAGACTTATATAAGAGAACAAGGGAATAAATACACTACGTTATATGAGACCATATTACTTTGAGTAATTTCTAGCTAGACTGTTCCATTTCTTCACACACACACACACACACACACACACACACACACACACACACACACACACACACACACACACACACAAACACAACCGCACGCGCTCGTCTCGCACTTTCACAAATCTCCATATGCTCACCACACATCCTACACACGCACCTTCACCACTCACCATGCACTCAACACACTCACCACCACAGGTAGCCACACATCGTATGTCTTCACCACCACCTCTCACCACACAACCTACGCCCTCACCATTACAGCTCACCACTCAACCCACCTCTAATAACACGCAGTTTTCCTCATATTTCTTTTTTTCTTCACACATGAAATGATTTCACGTGAGTCATTGTTGCTCTCCCCGGTAAGAAACAGGAAGCATCGTTGCGAAATCCACATATTTTTTTTCTTATCAACATCTTGCCGGCGTTCAATACATAATGTTATAAAATATGATTCCTGGTGGAAATGTGACTTGATTATAATCACTGGGCTACTTTTCTTTTTCCTCCTGACGTTAATGACATTAATTCAAATTGTGGGTTATGAGCGAAAAGCCTAAGCCTCTGCCCCTCCCCGTCCGTGATAATCTCATTACCACAGATTAGTGAAACTTGTTAGTATCTTCCCAGCAAGGCAACGCCAACTCCTCAGTGAAGGAATAGCCACATTTTCTCCGGCTTGTCGCCAAGGTTTAGCTCTGCTTATGAAATACTTCTGATGATTTCAAGTAACAGCTATTATGCAGTTATTTCAGTTTATTGGAATAACGTGATGTAATATTACACACACACACACACACACACACACACACACACACACACACACACACACACGGGTCTTCTCGGGGTCCGACACGCATGGCTTCGAATCCTGAGTCGACCAACACCCAACCCAAGTGTTGGGGTTGGCCCACGACGAAGTGTCAGCCGGAGGACAGTGGTAGTGCCCTGTGGTCTCAGTCTGAGATGTGGTGGAGACGGGATAGTGAGGCAGAGGGCACGTCCTCACCCACCACTCCCTCCGTCACAACATCCGGCAGGAGGAAAAAAAAAAAGGCTGGGAAGGGACACCACGTAGTATGGGGAAGTATACTGCCATGGAAATTCTTTAGGGAAGTGTGAACGGGAGAAGTTTCTCACTCTGACCGCAAGGGGTCCCTCTAAGGGGGAAAGGTTCGAATCTCAAACAGTTTTCAGTGTGCTGTTGGACACGCCGGCGAACGTAATACGAAAGGAAGCCAGGTTTTAACTGGCTGTGCTTATTCCCCTACGGATGAATATACGACTCATATGCATGGTGACCTGGCTTTTAAGTTGGCCCTTGAGGGTCAGGTCAAAGGTCACATGCCATCACACCGATGAGTTGTACCGTCGTGGTGCCCAAGGATCGTATCGTCTAGCTCAAAAGGTTATGAGAAAGGGTAATGAGAACGCTGACCTTGATGGTGGCAAGGACAGCTGAAATAGAAAAAAAATTGAGATAATGAGTGGGAGAGAAAATGAGTATGAAAAAATAGATGAGACGAAAGATAAATGGGAATTAAAGAGAACGGGTGCGTGACGTAGGATAAGACAATGAAAATGAGAATGGTGTAGTGGACGCTTGCTGGCGGCGAGTCGACGATTATTAAAGTTCCCCCTGCCACACACACACACACACACACACACACACACACACACACACACACACACACACACACTCGTAGTTGTTTACATCTGTGCCATGGTCTGATGGTGCACCAATGATCTTAGCTGATTTGTTGGTTGGTTTGGGCTTCAGGCCTATCAACTGCCAGGGTCATTCAGGCCGTCGACGTTAAAAAGACACGTTGACCAACAGCAGATTGTAACACCTTTCCCAGGTGTTGAGGATCATTGTAAGACCACATACACTCTCATTAGGTATGAGCTCCGCAAGGAAACTTTATGAAATGGGTTTTAATCACGATTTTGATACAGAAGCTGAAAGTTGAATGTATTCATACGCGTAAGAATAACATTATCTAAATCATTGCCACCGAGGGAGGTGTTTGTGTGACACACGGAAATACACAGGGTTGCCAGAGTGAATGCAACCGGGGTAGATAAGTTGTGTGAAAAATCTTCGTGAAAGACACATATAAACATTGATGTGACCTACAGTGGAATACTGGTTTCTATAGTTTAATATGATATCAGAGTTTAGATGATTTCATGTATATGTATGAAGGTATGTATAAACGTGTATTTTAATGTACAAATTGATAAAATGTTCAAATTGTAGGTTGGTTATGCAGGCAGTAGACATGTCAACTGCCAAGGTCATTAAGGTTCTCAAAATTAAGTCATGACCACTAAATGAAAATTCCTGAACGGCTTCGTAAGGTGTTGAAAATTATTCTAGGTTCATACGCATTCTCATACATCCATGGCCATTGCACGATCGACAATATTTCCATGGGATGATTGGCTGGCTTTCGATAAGTAGTATTTAAAGTTAAAATGGCCAGAATGAGACAGATGAATATGGCTGGTAAAATTACTAAGAAAATATTATGATCTCGTCGATGTGCGAAGCAGTAAAGTTATTGTTGTTAAAATTGTGTTGCATCAGTGGCCCACCTCGTCAGCCTGATGCACGTCTCATCATCATTACATCTTTCCCTGCTAAAGTATATTCTATTTTCCTCCCCGAAGGTGATTTGATTATCATACATTGTCAGAAGTAATTCAGCATAATTCAACGTGTGTTTTTGGAATTTCATTTGCCACTAGAACCAACGAAATAGTGACCACGTAGAATTATATTATGATTATTCTTATTGTTTGTGGCTTTCTAGAGCAATTTTGTTTAGTGTCATTCACAAGAATATTTCAGCAATGGCCAGAATGACGCTTTCCCGTGGGGTAAATATTGAGGAAAATGTTTTCTCGATGTATAAGAAGCTTTTATCCTTTATCGGCTCAGGCTTCTTCTCCAAGTTTATGGGAGGTGATACTTGGGCCAAACTATTTCTGGAATACAAGTAAATAGTCACTTTGGAAATTTTTATGACAGTTTAATCATGGTGATATGTGAGCGTCTTCGAGGGCTCCAGAGGCGTTTATCTGCCACGCTGTACGCAGCGGGTCAAGACTATGAACTGCAACGGTTAATTAAAGTTAAGATGGGAGAGAGTGGATGGGCCGGGCCGCCCATACACTGAGGCTGAGGCTGGTGCCGGGCTAAGGCCTGGAGAACCTTCTGATAACATCAACAGATATGATCAAATATCCCTCATTAGTACAGTTTTAAGTCGTCATTCGGATGCTTGTGGCGGAGTGTCGAGCGAAATGGTTCTTGATAAGCGGTATGAGATCCAGTGGGACAATTTTGTTGTTGTTGGTGATGGTGTTGGTGGGTAGGGGGTGGTGTGGGGAAAATGGCTTACAGCAGCGTCAACATTATACCACCGTCACCACCACCACCACAAGAATCACCACATTGAGCCTGATCACCATCACACACACCACCACGACCACTACGAGCATTAACGCTGCCGCAGCCGCCACCACCATCACAGTTACAGTGGCACTATCAGCACCACCACAATTACTGCATCGAACGTTACCATACAATCTCCAACATTGAGCATTAGCATCACCACGTCCTCCACAACGAACACTTCCTCCACCACCACCACCACCACATCCTCATCCACCACCACCACCACCACCATCACTCTGTATTATCTGTCCTCCTTCCCGGGTACAAGATAGTCCGGAGCTCTCCCTCCCTCTGCCTCAGCTAGCTGGCTGTATGGAAATCCCCGCTCCTTCTCGACGCACGTCAGAAGATTATCTCGAGACCTTCATTCTTCCCCAGCCTGCCTTAGCTGGTTCCCTAGAAGCAAATACTCTCCCTCGATCTCCCTCGCCTGACTTCCTGGGAGTCTTCACCCTCACTCGACATGTCTTGGATGGTTGTCTAGAAACAGTCATTCGTCCCGTCACCTCACTGAGCCATCCATCTAGAGGTTCTGACTTTCCTGACCTGGCGTTTTAGGTGATGATGTGCAAACAGACTCTCCGGCTTATCTCAGGATCTCTCAGCCTAACTTAACTGGTCGTCCACAAAACCCCGACCTTCCTTACTCAAGCTTCCACTTTGCTGGCCATTTTTCAGAACCTGACTGTCCCTCGACCTGCCTTAGCTAGCCTTCCACAGACTCTACTTTCCCTCGACCTACTTGAGTTAATCCTCCGTAAACCCTGACTCCATCTCTACCTATCCCCCCAGTTTCCTCAGCAGGGGGTTTCGGCCTCACGCTAGCCAGGGATAGGTGGACCAACGACGGCCATAATCTTTTGGATACGTTTGAACGCTGACTTGATAAATGCTTTGCTTCATATCCATGACCGCTATCATTAGCACCTTCTCAGCTATACGAAAGGCTTACAAGTTTTTCCTCTTTGAAGAATCTGTAGTTCTCCTCCTACCGCATTGATCATTGAGTTTCCGTTCTCTTCCACTGTCACAAACAGCCTCGTTAGGAACCCAATGGTCTGCTTCTGTTTGAATACGGTTGTGTTCATGGGTAGTCAACCGATCCTTGGTACATGATGAGGTCTTTCTCTCCTACTAAAAGCTGTCTACGCCCGCTAATGTTCACGACTTGATTGCTCTCTCCTTCGAATTATAGACACGCGCTAGCGTGAAGATTATGTGATGAGAACAGCCGACATGTGTTTAATGTTCACGACGCTAGTTTTGGTCTCAGTGGAATGTGATCTTATGTAATTGCCTTAGTTTGCGATGAATGTTACAACCCTTTACGAACAATAGTTAACGAGCATTTAGGAGTAGCGCGATTTCCAGGTTAATTGTCTCGATGTGTTACATGTTGATAAGTAGTATAATATTATTGTCTCAGTTGTGTACTCGTATTCCAGGTTCGACTGTGAGGTTTGGAAGTAACCTAAACAACAGGAGGGTGTTGGTCATCTACTACACCTCCATTCACTACTTATGGCTGCACTCACACATGTTCTTTATTTCTCCTTATAATCAAGAATACCAATAGTTCTCCAGTTGTTTGTTACTCGCATCAACAATATCAGGGCTTCTTCAGTTGTTTGTCACTGGAATTATTGTAGTGGTTGTTCTTCAGTCTTATGAGAAAACATAACTGTGAGCTTTGATGTGATTCTCATCTGCATTTACAGACATCAATTTCCCATTTGCATGGTGTCCGTAGAGTGCGGTAGTCTGACGTGGTACTGACAGTAGGGGGCGGATGTTTACACTGGTCAGCCACTGGCGCATTTATCATCCCTGGCTGTGCTGGCCAATAATCTCCTCTTAAATCCTTTTTTAATTTAATAGGTTACCAATGATCAATCATAGAAAACGGAGCTATTCAGAGCCCGGCCCTGTATTCGAGTGCAGGGAATATTGCATGGTATTCAACGGTCTGTCCTTTTCTCTTACCAGATTCTTTAATTTAATCTGTTTTTTTCTGTATGCTTCACGACTCTGCCATCGTTATTTATGTATTGTTCATTTTAAGCGAATCACT
>JAUTXX010542765.1:0-10591 GCA_032273605.1 Panulirus laevicauda | reverse complement strand
ACGTGTCTGCTCCCCGTATCTGACTCTTACATAAATTCTACCACAGCTGTCTTCATTCCTGCTCTACGACTCTGTGTAATTTCAGGAAGTGTCTCACACTGAAACTCACGTGGTATTCCCAATCAAGAGACGCCTTTAGTTCTGTCATCCATACACTTCCCTACGTCCTACACGAAGCACTGAATGTAGACGATATCTGCATCGCCAGTAACGATCCTGTAAGCCCTGAGCTTAGATCGCTGGATGGGATGCTGAGTCTAACTTCAGAGAACTCCACCTGGACCCAAGGGACACACACACACACACACGCACCCCGACCCCTTGCATGGTGAAAGACAATTAAAAGGAAACAGTTAAGTCGAGGGGAAGGTTCACCCAATACTGGCCACACCAGGACACGAACCTCTGACTCTGAGCTCTTGACATCACCCGTGGAGGAGGAGGTCGACCCAGGGAACAAATCATATCATAACAAGGCCCTCAATGGCTCTCGTGTGTTAATGACGGTTCATCTACCGGTGGTGACACGGTGTCGAACTGGCTACCAACGCTGATCCCCTCTGGCGTAAACACTCTGTCGCTGTGGTGTTCGATTATCTCTTTTTTTTTGGTCTGTGTGTCAGTTATCTGCAGAGGTGGTGTTGCGTGTCCCTGGGAGGCTGGTGTGCCTCAGCTTCGGGTAATTAACCCTTGAGACTTCGCGTGTCAGATGGCCATAATGCAAGATAAAGTATCGAAGACGTATAAATAGTGGTAATAGAAATGATGGAGACCCTCGTTCTGAAGTTTTTACTGCCTGTAGAAGTGTGACAAACTTGCCTTGCGTACGAAACTGAAGTGGAAAAAAAAAATAAAAGCAACTGTCAGGCTCAGCTAAGGCTGTACGTACAGCGAGCCGTCATAATCTCCAAACCTGCGAGGCAATGTCTCTAGTCGTGACGAGGCACCAGATGAGTAACTGTGGGGCGCAGAACTTCTCATATCCCTCTGTGCCACACTCATTTTGTCTCATCTCTGAAACATAACGGCGAAATATTGGTCGCAACACAGGAGACAACTGTCACAAAATACCTTATTTCCTCTCCAGTCCTCCAGATGGCAGGAACAACGCTAGAGTTCAGCGTGTTCCATGGGTCCCGCCTCCTGTGCTTCCCGTCACAACACCTACAGACCTGTGGGGACTTCTTCCTCATCTCGGCCAGCAGGATCTCGGGCCACCTACCCACGACCATCCCCCCCTCCTCACAACCCTCACATCGACGACGCAACTAAATTGATTTTTTTTTCTTTCATCGCGATATTGCAGGAGGCGTGGCCCGACTCCCGCACCCTCGGTAGAGCTGAGGTGCCTCTCTCCTGTGTGCCGCTCCGCCCAGCCCTCGCATGATGGTGATGAACATGGCAGGTTATTATATTAAAAGTTCTCCCTGTCGTATCCCCCATCGTTACGTCCTTCCACACTCCGCTCTGCATGTTAAGCTGGGGATTAAGGCCGGCGATGATTAGTAGCGGGAGGTATCGCAAGGGAGATACGATCGCTCGATCGCCGGGTCTCAGTGGAGTTCGGGGCCTCCAGCGCCGATCAGGCGGGGATAACCTGACGGTGGTCATCATGTGTGAGGGAGGATACCCTGCTGGAGGAGGACTCCTCGGCTGGGTCTACAACAAACTTTCCCTCTCCTTCGATCACAGTCAACGATAACCTAGTGCCAAGTTCAAAGCATCTTGAGCGAGACGGCACGAAACTCGTGCACAACGGTTCGAACCTTTAGATGTTACGGTCTGGCCTTTATACTGACCCGTGAGGGGTCGGGTCACAGGCCAGGCCGGAAATACCCAAGGATCGCACCTTCGTGCTGCAGGGGGTGCAGTGCGTGTTTATAAGGGTAAGCTGGAGTGGCTATTGTATAAAGATAGGTTGAACGACTCCATGATCCATCGGAAGCCAAACCTTTCAAGTATATATATTTCGTAACACCAAAACGGCAACAGCCTCGAACACCGCTACAGAAGGAGGTGACGGGAGGCACCAAGCTAGTAGTGACAGCAGGTCGGTACTCCTCCCTGCCTCAAGCAAGTCCAAGCAGGAAGTGAGGAACATCAACGTTTCCTTTCACACAACCAGTTTTACCGAGACGTACAGCAACCAGCAGGACGCTAACTTGGCCAAGGCCGACCGACATCCTGATCTGCTGCCATTATAAATAACCACGAGGAATCTCGGCAGAGCCTGGTCATACAGACACGCTGTAGAACGCCAGCAGCGATCATGATGGTGAGGGAGGAACAGCCACGGCAACTGGACATGATCCTCGGCGCTGGTCCACAACAACGGTGGTGGACAGCGACCACGAAGACGACGGCGTTGACGACGACAGCGACGGTCGCCGTTCAGGGACGACGCAGACAGCGACGATTAAGACGAGGTGAAGGTGATGTGGACCGTGACGAATGATGGCAATCATGGTGCGTGGGAAAACATCGTTGATAACGACCGAGAAGATGACTCCGACGCCCATGACGACTTGGCTACGGATAATGAGGGGAAAAAAGAAAACGACAATTCGCTCCAACCACGATAAACTGTCGCCAAACGGTGGTGGCAGCTGTTGATCTAGAGAGGAGTGCAGCTGTTCAATGGCCAGAAGGTGAGACGAGTCGCACCCGGTAGCGACGCAGCAAGATGTATTGGAACCTCATAGCACGGCAGACGACTCACAGGTGTGCTACGTGAACCGCTGTTACCCCATGACAGATGACTGGAGCCCCATTATTGCCACTGTGATCACTAGGAACCAAACTATACCTCATCTAAATCCCACGACAGTTAATCTGGACCCCGCAGTTCGAACGGTAGAACAACTGGGTTCAACACTAATGTTCTTATAGACCTCAAACCACCAAATCTGTGTTAGGATCCAGCCAATCGTCTAACACCTGTGGTGCTATTCTGAACCTTAACAGCCTGAATGAGAGCTCCCAGTAGTTCATCTGAGCCCTTGACACACGATGAGAGCCCCTAACAGCTGTTGTGAGCCCCCAAGCGAGACCTTAACAACTTATGCCAACCCGTAACAGTCGACACCAGCCCCAAACAGCTATTCCAAGCCCCCCAATGCTCATGCCAGCTCCCAGCACGTGATGGCAGTCCCAATGATGATGCTAGGCTCCCTAAAAGCTGATGCCAGCCCCTAGCAGCTGATGCGAGCCGCCAGCAGCTGATTAGCGTCCCTCTCCCTCACAAAAACTAATATTCTAGTCAGCGCCTCAGAGGCCTGTCATCTGCGGACAGCGAACGTCCAGTAATCTGATCCAATAAAGGGGGAATTAGGCGGCCGTAATAATTTATTCTGAATTTAAGAAGTCGACTCAGGGCTACCTCCCCTTCCAGAGGGCCTCTCCTCCCCTCACCCACCCTCCTCGCCTCACACGTCCCTTCCCTCTCTCTCTCTCTCTTTTCCCTCCTCACTCTTCCTTCCTCTACCTAACCCTTTCCCCATCCCAGGGCCCTCAGCCTTGTTCCCTTCCGTCTATCATTTCTCCTCCCCGAATCGCCTATTCTTCATTCGCCCCCCTCAAACAACCCTCTCCTCACACTCTGACTCACTTTCTTTATCTCTCCTTACTTCTCTTCCCCGATCGCATCAATTGCCCTTCCACTCACCCTTCCCCTCTCCTCCTCCTTCTTCTCCCCCTTCCATCGTTTCTCTTCCATCCCCGCAGCTCCGCGTCTCTCCCTCGGTCAGGGCAACGTACCCACCATGTCTGGCTTGAGTAGGGTGGTCAGAGGGGATTAATCTGACCCCAAAACTGTAAGGACGGACCGAGCCACAGGAAGGTTATACCAGGACCAGCGTGAATACGGCTGTGCCTCATCCTATGTGGGTGCCACGGTGCCAGAGGACGACTTCATCTGTGCCGCTTTGAGTGTGACTGTGTCACAAAGTATCCGTATGATAGGATCAGTGTGAGCGAGTATGTCTGTACCAGGATACGTCTATGGCGGAGTTTGTGTGAGTAAGACTTTGGCAGTGAAGACTGTCAGGACCCCCTGAGAATATAAAGACCACATTCAACTATGAGTGTAACAAGATCAGCGTGAGTACGACTACAAATGAGTACGATTATAACACAGGGTCAACAGGAGAGCAAGACTGACCCTCCCCACAAAATTCACTCCCTCCAACCAACTACACCTCCAAATCCACACATCCACCCCGCACTCTACCACACCATCCCTGCTCCCGCCCTTTCCAGTACCTCTCTACTCTCACTCCTTGTCTCTTTTACCACACCTCTGACCCACTGCCTTATCATTCGTTTCTTCTAGGTTACTCCACTCTCAATCCACTACCATCACATCCCCTCTAAGTCCCAGTCCCCCTTTACGTCCATCCCTTTTCCATTTCTAACCCTCCTCCCTCTCCTGCCCGTTCCTCGAACCAAACTCCTCAATTCTCCCTCCGGCACCCGCCCTGCCACCTCCGGCAACTATCGTACAGTATTCAGATTACCACTCGGGGGCCTCTATACCCGCGATTCAACTGAACTTAGTACAAACCTGTGTGTATGTTGGTGTTCCTCAGTCTGCTCGTCAAAGCCTTATCGCCCGTGGGGAGGATGGGGCCCTGTACATCTGGCTTGGCATTACGCACTCCCAGTAAATGGTTACCGACGGCCATTGTACTGGCTGACGTCCAGTACCTACAAAATATACTCTGGCCTTCATCCCTCATCCTACAGATGCGATCAGAAGTGCTGGAACGTTGTTATGATACTGTCTTTTAGGGATGTGTGCTGGCGGTGCTCAAAAGACTGGACTATCGGTGTTATCATCCCTAGGACGAGGACAACTGGTGGCAAGGTAAGCACACGTCTGGCTATTACACGAGGATTCAAACCCCATGCGTTATGGGGGGCTCATGAGAATAATGATCTGCAGTGCTTTGGAAAGCTTGTTTAGTTTCCCATTACTGGCGTTATCCAGGCCACACAGACCGACTCCATCGGACGAGTGACTGCTGCAGCCGGTGGTGGTGATAGTCGGTAGTCGGGGGGTGGCGGTCGGGTGGTGGCGATGGTCGGTAGTCGGGGGAAGGGGTAGGTTAGTGTACGCTGATGAATATTGAAGTTCTATTGATGCGTATGGCTGGCCACTGCAATCCGTAATTCACCTCTTCAGCAAGACTGTACTCGGGTAGTTGTCGTGTTTATGGGTCGTACGCTCGTGCTTACTGGGTCGTACTCTCGTGCTTAAAGGGTCGTATCGTCTTCGTGCTCAAGCGCTGCACCGTCATGTTCAACGAGTTAACGGTAGCTGATGAGGGCAATAGCCAAGTCGTGACCAGGCTCCCTAACCAACCACCACGACACACGGGACGATCAGCCTCCTCCACTACATCACAGACGACGATAGCCGTGAGGGAGTACGGTGACGGAGCGCTGGTTTTACTTTACGACACAAACTGAGACATGCGATCAAGAACTGACCTTCAGCACCGACAGTGAGCGACAGAACGGGCCCGTGGTTAGACAAGGGTCCCGTGTCCAACACGGAGACCTGGCGACTCTAGCAACACCAGCGGGCTGTGATGAGACTCCAGCTTGGGTTGGTGGACGTATCAAGCCTCGAGAAACACGATCACGGGGACATGTCTTCCCACGTCGTGGCCCTGTATTAAACTTGGCTCTGTAATCTGGAGGCTGACCGAGAGGAAAACGGGCAATTACATCAGGTCTGTGATCATGGGTTGGATGCCGATAAAACTTTGTAATTAAAACGAACCTATGATCAAGGGTCTCCCCTCATAATTAACCTTGCGGTACTTAAGGTCTATTACTGGCGACGTATGGGGGGCTAATCTGTGGAGAAAAACCAGCCAAGCTCTCTAGGGGCAACCGTTGGCGCAACAGTGGAGTTGAGTAAGTCCAGCGGTTTTGTAAAACTGGTACACAGGTTCGATATCTGATCGAAGAAAAATACTTCTAAGATTTTCTTCTCAAATAGAAAAAAGGGGGAAAAAATAATACTCCTCTTCCACAACCAACGCTGGATCCCTTTGATCCCCCCCCCCCCCCCCACACACACACACACACACACACACACGATGGAAACTTTAGTGACGTCGAGGTAAGAGGTCATTAAACAGAGAACCTGTTCCTTTACCACATACTCCCGCTGCTGAAAACTCGCCAGGCGCTCTCAGCGGCTGAAAAATCAGCACGCGCCCTCCTCAGTTTCAATCTGATACTGTAACCAGAAAATTCTTCACTCTGATGAACAGGACCTGCAAGACTAGAGGGTGGGTGCACGTGAGGGGCACGAAGCGTTCCAGGACCACTGGATGATGTTCGGGGAGAGGCGGCGGACGCAGCTGGGTATTGTAGGTCTGCTGGCTTCTCACTCTGGCTACTGTCTTGCGATAACTGAAGCGCGGGACTTAATAAGACATGAATGTGAAGAAATGAATCGCTTCAGCATTTCAATACGACCCTTAAGCATGTCAATTAGACCCTTAGATATGACGATACGACCAAGTAAACTCATCCGGCATGTCAATACGACACTTAATCATGAAGGTACGACCCCTAGGTATGATGATGGTAAGGCCTTCAACCCGAGCGTAAGAGAGTGATCTTAAAAGTCCAGGCCATCATTCCAGAGTGTCGCACCGCCGTACTCAAAGACCAATGTAGGCGCGAACACGGAGAACATGTGGTGAGGTGTTTCATCCCAGTGGAGGGCGTAGGAGAGAGCGAACCACACATATGAGGTACATACCACCTATACACATTTCCCGCAGGAGCCATAACTTAAACACCCCAGTTTCCCTTGTAAAATGTGTACCATATACGAGGACGGTGTCTGCGCCCAGCGAGACGACACTTGCACCATTATTTACGGCGACTGTGGGAGTCTAAACCAAAATTAGGTTCTTGACCTGGACCGAGAAACCTTCGCCTTTCCTCCCTCGTTCTATTTTCAGCCAGACGAAGATCTCCTTCGGTCCGCCGGTTAATTTCCCTCGACACTTCAGCTCCTGATGCATTAGTCTATCCGTTCCTGTAATGGGATCATCCCATGTCTCGCGGGTCATTTCCACCAACACTTGTCTTGCGGCCTCTCCTACTGCATCAATCTCTCCTTATCAAGACCATTTCTGCTCCTGTCACTCACCCTTCTCCCTCACCACACAAGAGCCTCCCCTTTGTTCTCGTTCTTGATTTACGTAGCACAAACCATCTTCTTTAAATGGTATTATGCCATTTTCTATTGCGTAACGAGTTATCTTTCTTTGTCCTCAATATCTACACTGACGGAAGGCCATTCACCACGGTGAAGTCTCCCCTTCAGCGCCAGTGTTATGTCCTCACTGTGACAGATCCCATTCTGCTGCTCCTCTCGCGTCCCTCAACCCAAGAAACATGTTGATCAAGTCTTTTGTCTCCTTATATTTCAATTGACGATTAATACTAACAATTTCACAATTTTACAATTAGTTACTTCAGTACAAAATGACGGGTCAATATCTTTTAACACTTGAACCTCATTACCATCTGCTCCCGTATCGTGACCACCACTGACACGTTCTTTGAGACATTGTAAGGGGTAAGGCACATCACAGGCGCACCCGGGCAGGACCTGTTTACAAGCACCGTCGGGTAAGGGTCCTACACCCCTGGTGAGGCCGGGCAGGTCCACTCAGTCAACCAGCCCCGGCGGGGAGGGAGTCCGTGTCACCTGACAGTAACAGCCTCAGCCTCCGGCCTCCCACCAATCACCATACCAACCATTATGTTCGTGTCTCACTTTCTCAAACTGCATTCACGAGTTTCTCTTTTTCTTCTCTCTCTTGTCGTCGCATATTCCTACACCGCCCACCCTCCGTCCCTCACTTATATACTTATAAATCTATATTTTCCTCTTTCATCCCTTCCTGTCTTCCTCCTTCTACTCGGCATTGCCACCGACCACCAACAAGGATCTCAGGGTAGAAGTTTCTATGGTGTCAATGACCTCGACCATGAGATGTTCTGGCGTATGATCCCTGACTCAAAGTTGGCCTGCGTGTCCACTCAGCCATCGCACAAAGAGTGGTCTGTGTGGTAGCAATGATTGATTTTACTTTTCTTTTTTTAATTCTTGCCGTGAGAGCTGCGAGTATATTGTGTACTGCTGCCCATCCTGAGTGCACAAAAGGTCAAAGGGATGGGCCTCGATAATTGAGTTCAATTGTGAGAAAAATGTTAACAATGTTGGTATTGTGCTTGTGCTGGTTCGTTCGTTTTCTTTCTGATTGAAAAACTGGTTTTGGGCTCTCCGATCCCTTGTCTGTTGTTAGTTCCCTCGGAGCAGCATTTTATAATAAAGAAAAAATAGTATAATATTTTCCCGAAAATATATGACCTCAGCAGCCAGCAATCTCTCTCTATCCTGGCAAGGAAGCGGATGAATTATTGGCAACTGTGTATGGGGGGGGGGGTTGGTCATCGTGCGCTTGGCAACTTCCTCGACGTGTGCAAAGACAGAAAGAACTGCCTTTTAGATGCAGTATATATTGTTTTATGGCTACTCGCAGGTAGCCCCACGGGGTAGTCAATTTTGACAATCAAGGCAGACGTTTTGGCTAATCCATTAGCCTTATTACGCATCCTAAACCCAGTATGAGGAGGAATCCAGAGAAAGTGGACTTTAATTGAGTTATACTGTGTCATGCTTGAGACACAAGCATATTACAATAATGCTGATGGGAGTTTGGCTCAGATAATGTGGAAAGACAAACGCTTACAATCACACTATCTATCCTTAAGTATCCAAGGATCATAATTGACAGCAAACAGGTCAGTTTAGTGTTGACGACCAAACACTGACCCTGACTCCCAGTAGCTAGCAAGAACCATTGGCAGGTGCTGCGACAACAGCACTACAAACAAACTTAGCGGTTCCTTGTATGGAACCTTCTGTATACATATCATGTGAGAGACTGTGTTTAGTGTTGATGGTGTCCGTGTCATACCGGGCGTTATCACTGTCTCTTAGCTCGGGCTGTCATGTGAGCAGGGCGTCTGAGGGAAACAGGGAGGAACGCTCATGTCCAAGAGGTTGATTTCCCATGGGTTACAACACTACGGCTGTTGTCTCCCAAGGTAGAGTTCGTGAACACCATACATCATAAAGTGCAGTTGCAGGTGTAGTGACCGATGTAGATGGAGGTCTCCCGTCTTTGAGAAGCAGGTCCGGAAAGTTTCACTGAATGATAAACCGGGATGTGTCTGCCCGAGGGAGATCCTATTAAGATGACCGATTGCAGGTACTCTGTCTGTGAGGGGAGAGCCTGGTCTTCCTAGCAGCAGAGACAGTATAACGGTGTGACAGCAGGGGAGACGGAGAGTGAGTGTCGGGACTTCGGAACACGAGTCTACATTCTTGTCTCATGCTGACTCACAGATGTATAAAATTAGGGTCTGTGTGTGTGTGTGTGTGTGTGTGTGTGTGTGTGTGTGTGGTATTAGACGCTATGGACTTGTGGGATGTCGAGTGTGTGAGGGGCTTTTAAAGTGCGTGGTCCGTGAAGTATGAAGGACTGGAGGTTGCGCAGGACTGTTGGGGTGTGGGAAGGCCCTGCGGTGTGCGGATGTTTTGAGTCTTAGGTCACGCTGGCTTGTGAGAGTACCTAGCCAGGGGCGCCCGGTGGCCCGGGCAGCAGTAGGGCAGGTGGAGGGCGTGGCGGGTCAAGTCCCACGCTGGCTTTTGGGCATCTCCTTAGCAAGGCCTGCTGGCGGGTCGTGTGTGGGTGGAGGGCTGTGGGATGTATGTTTAGTTAAGGCCCGTGGTAAGTGTGCGTGTGAGGTAAGGAGGTCATGGGACCGTGGGAGTTGCCTGAACCTGTAGATGGTCTCTGAGGTCGGAAGAGAGGTGGGCGGCGGTGGGGACGTACGTGGGCCTGTGATCGATCACCCACGCTGGCTACTGCATACACTTCGCGAGGGCCTGAACAGTCTGAGTAATGAGGACGAAGAATGACGGAGAGGCTGGGGGTGTGGGAGGACGGTCTGTGGTGCATGAGACTATGAGGATTCTCAGGTAGGGATGGTGTGATATACTGTATGTTCATAAGCGAGGTGATCATCTGTGTAATTGGCAATTGTCTCCTTTTTAAAAGGTCAGGGGAGGTAGTTCTACACTTGCGGGACCCCTCATTTCTTGGACTTACCCTACCATCATATGTCACAACTTTCCCAAAATGTTGTATGTTGTCATCAATCGCAGTTTCATCATTCAGTTCATTCTATGCTTTCCCATTTGAGCCAAGGCCCTTAAGCGGCCTGTTTTATGTATTTTCGTGGATATTTCGGTACTTTCACAGACCCCTTCCTCATGCCATCTCACTTGTGTTAGGGCTATAGGTTGTGTGTGTGTGTGTGTGTGTGTGTGTGTGTGTGTGTGTGTGTGTGTGTGACTGTAACCAGAGTGGTGTTCATACCAGGTGTAACCACAGCAAGCCAGGCACTATCGCCTGGCGGGCGGGCCGGCCTCATCACCACCAATACCCTGATGGTGTGATCACACACTCGGGTGAGTTTGATCTTC
>JAUTXX010542754.1:0-10591 GCA_032273605.1 Panulirus laevicauda | reverse complement strand
GGGTTGGGCCATTCTTTCGTCTGTTTCCTTGCGCTACCTCGCTAACGCGGGAGACAGCGACAAAGTATAATAAAAAAAAATTATATATATGAAAATACTAATACAAACAGTAATAGACCACTGGGCCATCTCGAGGCTGTTTACGATAGTGGAAGATATCTGAGTCTGGCAGATTAGTGTGGTACAAGCCAGAAGACAGGCAAGTAAATGAAAGAGAATAACCTGGACACCGTAGATGTGGTCAGGGAATAATCTGCACACTGTAGATGTGGTCAGGGAATAACCTGGACACTGTAGATGTGGTCAGGGAATAACCTGGACACTGTAGATGTTGTCAGGGAATAACCTGGACACTGTAGATGTGGCCAGGGAATAATCTGCACACTGTAGATGTGGTCAGGGAATAACCTCCACACTGTAGATGGGAAAAAGCCTAGGCGAGAGTGGAGGCAAACTAATACAAAATAATTCAAACAACAACCACCCATTAGATTCCTTCGAGGTTGTCTGTGATAGTGGAAGATACGTGAGTATCATATCTCAGTGTGGTAAGGGTAGAAATATGTAAATACTGAATATAGAAAAACATTATAAACTCATCTTGTAGCTAAGGAGGTGCAAATAATGTAAGTCGTGGATTTGAAGCGAAATATTTATGAAATTTATTATCAGAGGTGTCTGTCTATGTGTCTGTCTATGTGTCTGTCTATGTTACTACTTGTAACTACTCTAATTGGTGAATCTTTCCATATGTTAACAATTCTGTTGAATAAAAAGTATTTCGATTCATCCGAGGTAAAACGCTTGCCCCGAGTTTGTAGTCTTTGAAGTCTTTGATAGTTTCAAACGCCTGTATCAGATCGCACCTTAACCTTCTCTTTTGTAAAGTAAATAGATTTATGCCATTTAATTGATTGTTGTGGGAGTTATATCTCAGTCGAGGAATCATCTTGGTAGCTCGTATCTGCACACTCTCCGTTCTGTCTGTTCTTCCTCAGGTAGGATGACGAAATGTTCAATACTCAAGATCGGAACTTAAAAAGAATGAGGATAATTTCCTGCGCTTAGATTCCATAGCTCTACCTATAAATTCAAAGATTTTGTTCGCCTTTTCAACTGCTACTCTGCAATCTTTACTTGGCTTTAGATTACCAGAAATTATTACGTACGTGTCTACCTTTTGCAGTTCAGCAGTTCATACTGAAGCTTGTCATTTCATTTTCACTACCGACATGTAAAACTTTGCAATTATCGATATCAAAATTCATTTGCCACTATGAGGCCAGTCCATTAGTGAGTCTATGCCCGTTTTAAGCTGAAAAAGTTCGGTTTCTATTATGAATTTTTTCCCATCTTAGTATCGTCTGCGAATTTCTGTATCTTACAAAGAAGCCCATTATGTGTTATCAACATATATGAGAAAGAAAACCGGTACCAAGACTGATCCTTGTGGCACACCACTTGTTACATCTAACCATTCTGAGGCTTTACTTTCATCAGGCATGTTAACTATATCATTAAAGAAATCAAGCAGATTGGTCAGACATGAGCGACTTCGCTGAAAACCATATTGATAGTCGTTATTAAGTGGTGTTCCTACAAATGGTTTACACCCATCCAGGTTGATGGTTTCCATACGTTTACCAACTATAGACATTAAGCTGATTGGATGATGATTTCTGGACAGCGATTCATTCTCTCTTTTGAAAATGGGTGTTACAGTAGCAAGCTTTCATTTTCCTGGCACCTTCCCCGTAGCAAATGACTTACCAAAGAGATTAGTCAAGTATAACTTCATCATTTTCGCCTCTTTGATTGTCTTCGTGTGAATCTTATCTGGGTTGCTGTTTTGATTATTTTCACTTGATTTACTGCTGATGTTTATGTCTTCAACTCTTGTGTCCACGTGTCGCAAAAAGTTTTCCGTTCTTAGTATAGGACCCCAGGATCCGGGACATAAGCTGTACCTTCATTTCAGATCATTGCCAAGCCTTCGTTGTCGTGAGCCAAATTACCATTATCGACGGAATAGTTGACTGGGTGATGACTCTCATACTTCCAACATATCCATAAAACTTCTGGTTTCTTTTTCATTTTCAGCCAAATATGCTCCATACTGACGCTTGCTATGACGTTTAAATCTCTTAGTTTCTCTACTTAAACGTACGTGATTTACTTTGTCAATGTGACCGTTGGTCTCTTTGAGCTTCTTATGTGCTGCTTTCTTACGCAACAGAAGACAACAGGTTTCCTACAAGTTCCTTGATATTTCTTAGGAAGTTGGTTGCTACCATCTGCAGAGCACTCCGCGCTGTCCTCTCGTCACCACTAAGGATGTGGTCCAACTGCTCGCCTCTGAAGAGCTCGCGGATCTGTGGACCGACGACGACACATCCTTGTTGTGTGCTTCAGTGAGTCTTGGTCATCTCCCACCGATGTACCTAAACGCTGGCCTATTTCTATCCATCACCTTAACGAAGTTCTTCACGAGACCCAGTATGATATGCGTAGCGGTCGCTAAGTCTGGCCCATCGGAAGGTTCTGTACGTTCCTGGTTCCTGCGACTGTCGGGATGCCTGGTCTCTCTTGTTGTGGTGAAAAGTCTTTGCTCGACTGTCTCACTCACACAGGAAACATCAAAACTTCGTGTAGACCTGCTGTAGCTCAAGCAAGACAACAACAAACAACCTTCAAGTCGCCAAAAAAACTGCTGGTATAGGTATTTCTTGTGGATTATGCAGTCCGAAAGATGCTTCATGTTGTTACATAACTTCCTCATGAGGACTGCATGACCAAATAGAAGTACCAGCAACACGGTGCCATCATGCAGCAGAACAGTTTGTATTCTCAACTTTGACGAGTCTCCAGATCAGTCTCCAGCCCTCAGGGTTGTGACTCATCGTGAGGACTCTCATCAGATCATCTAGATCCTTGATGGTAACGAAGTTTCATCTTAAAGAATGGAGCGAGATCTTCCAGGCGCTCGTGAAACACAGACACGGTCACATCTTCATAAAGGAGATTCCATTGTTGCCGTTCCGGATCTCTGACGAAGTCGCTTCATTCATTGTGCGTAATGTTGCAAGGTTCACCAGACGTCTCCTTAAGTGCAAAATCTGGATCTCCTGATCAATAGCTCACATGTTTCACAAATTTCGTCATCTTGTTCGTCCTCCGATTCCAGGGAAAATAAGTCTGGGGATTCCAGAGTAGGAAATCCTTCACCGTGGTGTACCAGGAGCATACCATATAGTGCATTCAGAAAGCTTAAGGTCCACTCTCTCTTCTTTGAAATATCTTGCTGGACTGGAGGCACCATGCAGAGGTAACAGTTCCTTCCACATCATGGGCACAGCAACAGGGGTCCATCACCTTCTGCAGTTCAACAGCTGCGATTATTTGTTATACAAGCATTACGCTATACGTGTGGGGCCCAACTCTGGTTCAGCTCCCCAACCTCACTGCCTAAGTAAAGATCATAAGTTTCCTGATGGTCGTGGTTATGGCACGGTTCTGTGGTGCAAAAGTCACTTCCCCACAAACAATGTCAAAGTTATCTGCACCGTTCACACTATTGTTGAAGTTCAAGAAAGAAATTTTTTTCACTGTATTTATTAAACTACAAAATAAATAATTCAATTCTACATTATGTATAAATACCCATAACCACCTTCAGAGTAATAAACTACACAAAGAATAACACAGCACTAACACCTATTGCAATCAAGCCTAAAACACTACAGTTAAGTCCTAACTTTATAAAAAGGTAAAAAATAACAATATTTTGACATTTCTCGTAAATCCATATGGTGTTATTCATGACTGACCATATGAATATTTCAGCATTTCTTTGTAATGTATGAACTCTCAAAACAAATCTCTCCCAATACGTTCTTTACCTTTCCTTTCATCAAATCAAACACAGGATCCTTACCTTATGTATAACAATCTATTTCATTCAACTGATCTCACTACTGTTCTCTTTATTCAACATTTCAATCCAACCAACTAATACTATTCAGCATCATCTTATTCAGGTCCTAGTTCCTGACTCAATCATTTCTAACTGCACTGCCTTCCTCTGAAAATACATTCAAATTATGCTCTCAACAACCTTTCTACTGTAAACTTTTTCATTTACAAAAATCTTTCTTAACACATACGAAAACTTCTTATAGTTTCATTTCTGCATCCTAGAGAATACCCTCAACTGAACTTCAAAGATATTCCAAAACCAAGTGAAGTGCACAACATAGATTTAGCTCTCCTCTTTCAGGTGTCAATTAGTTGATTACAGACTCTTCATAATTTCCAGGAACGACTTCTATTCAATAAATTCAAATAAAAATCAAATATTAAAAAGAGAAATAAAAAATGAACACCAATAAGATTTCTCAACTATACTACATATTCTAAACTGATGATATATAAATGTATGTATCAAGCAACATGGCAACCAAAGGCATCCTTAGTTTTCTCCAACCCTTTTCTTAAATTAGTCAACCACTATTACTAAAAAATGTATTTCTTTACAGAATTCCTCCATTTCCTCTAAAAGGATTCCTCTAAAACCATCCTCATTCCAGAATATACTACAATCCTTACTTGGTTAACTATCACAAACATCTGTGCTAATCAATAAAATACATACACCATTATTTTTTCAAATACAACCATCTTTTCCATTTCTTAATGTACAATTTAGGGAGACTGATACTGAAACAGACATACTGCTAACAGGATCTGCCTGCAAGAGGTTCCACCACCTAAGAAAAGTCACCTTTGGTAAGACTGTATCACTGTATATCCATTTTTGTGTCATATTAAGCATCAAATGTAAGCACATATAAATAATACTTGAACGGAAATTGTCAACAAAAAAAAGAAAAAAAGAAAGATAGTGCTACTCTGTAAACTAACCAACTTATATGCTACATTCTTTATACCTTTTAATGACTATGATGATTGCACCAGTGGTGCATAATGTACTCATTTTTCAATCAGTATGGTAGAGAAATGACCTTCAAACACAAAAATATAAAAACAGATAATGTATGACCAGAAACAGCATGTACATTATCATCATTATCATAAAAAGAGTCACAAATTACATTTCTTTAAAGCATTTGTGAGCTGGTCACCACTAGCTACCACATCCCCAGTTCACCTTGTTGATGACAACTGGGCCAGCAAAGTGTTAACTAGTTCACTACTACCGAGTGACAAAAATCCACTTAACTCCTACTCTCAGTATGTGTCTCCAATTATGCTTAGATTACACAGTAAATGTTTTTCATAGCCCTTCAGGCACAAAGGAAGCACAAATGGTAGGCATTAAGATGATCTAACATTGGGAATTACCCTAAATACAATGGAAGACTACTATATTTGAATGCCTTGGGCATCCTGTACTTGAATGTCATTACAATGTCATGACAAAAGGGGATAGATATCAAACAGGCAACATTGTACTACACTGTGTTTATCATAACTGTTGCATGACATATGCAACAGAGTGTATGGAAGCACATGATAAACCACAAAAATTTTTACCAGACCATACTTCACAATTTCTTATACTAATCCTCCTCTTTCACTATGAAACCTTATTAGAGCTGCTTGAACTAAAATAAAGATGAGCTGTTATTCCGTTTTGCCTGGAAAGACTGTTCCCTTTACCAAGGTCTTACTTCTCTGTGTCAAGCATTACCAAAGGTTGTTATGGTAATACAGGCACATACACATCCTCTTCCTTTAAGACTATCATTCACTTACTTCATGGATGATTACTTCTGTTCCAAGGCTGTTCAGGCAAGGAATCCAGCCTATTATGTTTAGAAAAACTTTCTTTACTATAACTCTGCCTCATTTTATCTCCAAATAATCATAAATATTGCATTCGTGAGGCAAAGCAATCCTTCATCCAAAGTAAAAACGATAAACTGCTCTTCTTCTGGGGCAAAATATATGCCTATAAACCTTTGCCTATCCATTTTCTTTTCTTAACTACCAATACAACAGCGTTTTTCCTCCTAACAAAGTTGCATTTGGACATTTCTATCCCAATTCCTTTGGATGATTCCAATTCCCTATACCACCTTATGCATTTCACACTGTACTGCCTGCTGCAAAAAATCTTTCATGCAATCCATAAAACACTTTTCTTTGGACATTAGCAAGGCATACATACCAAACAGCAATCCCCCTCAGGTTTTGAAGATGTCTGCCTCTGAGCATGTGCATGATGTTGCTCCTACTTTGCTTTTACCTAAAATCCAAACATTTTCATACATCTTGGAAACATGCATTGGTATAGACCATCTCAAAGAAGTCTAAATCTATGACTAAATTTTCTTAATCTCTCCTTAACTTTCAATTCTTTAATCATCTTGCATGTTGCAAACTGCTATCACTAGCACAGATTACCGTGACACTCATGATATCCACTCTGTTTTTACTCATTCTATTTGTAAGACTATGGTGAATTTCGTGTTATAACCCATGACAAGGTTCAGCATACAGTACAGATCTTCAAACTCCCCTCTCAGATTTCCTGATCACTCTATTCTCTTTCTTTCATCTTTCTTCTCTGGTCACTCTATTTCCATAACTGCTGATGGCTAAACCTCTCTTTTCCTGAACATCAGCAATGTTCCTGGGGTTCTGTCCTGTCTCCCATCTCATTCTCCACTTCAAAATGAAACTTATTTCTTCAACAAGCCACCTAATTCCCTATATGGTGATGATTTATCTTGGCATTCTTTATATCTTTCCAATCTGCTCCAATTTCTCTTTTCTGGACCATCTCATTTTGTATGACTTGCCAAGAAAGCAGACACAACCAGTTCTCTTTCACTTCTACAATATATTTTCTTCCTACTTCTACTTTTAATATTACTGACAGTTTTCTCATCTCTGTTGGCTCTATTGACCCATCACTTGCAATAAACATATGCTATCTTACTAATATCTAAATCATTTTGGAAACCCCATATCATACATATAAATCTATTTCTAATGAGAGAAGAATTTGACAAAAACTGGCAATTCTTTTCTAAGCAGCAACTCTACTTGTGCTAAAGACTAATTCATCCTTGTAAGGAGTACTATTCCCAAATCTGAGGAACATAATTTCTTACTACTACTACTATCATCATTACTATTACTCATGAAAATAATCAATAGTTTAACCTCTGTAGCCAAAAGCACAAAAAATTCAAACATAAAATGGGTGTTATAGATAAGGAACTGTTATTTAAGGTTTTACATATATACAAAGGGAAAGAAGGCAAGGGAGAAGGTTAATACAAAATTTCATAATCACTAATGATGTTAATAATGTTTCGAATGGGGCTGTTCTTGTAGCAATCTATACAATCTCGTATGGGTTTGATGCAAATGTGATGGAATGCTACTCAGGAATGATGGTCTCATGTGGCAAGAGGTAACAGTAGAGGGGACAGTGCAGCAACTTCATCAAAGATTGTCAGATGAGGTCCAGGTATTATCTGAATCAAGCTGACAGAGCTGATTCTAAAGATATACAGCTATAGACACTACTATTCCATCTAATAAACTTGACCCCACATTCTCAGTGCCATGATACTTGTTCCCTTTTCCTCCTGTACATATTGCTCTCTGCTACTGGATGCTGGCAGCTTGTCTAACTCTATCACTTATCAGGCCACACGGTACTCAGCAAGTCAGTCTCAAAATTACTATGTAGCTATTAGAAATTCAAGGGTGGGCTGTGATATCTGTTTCTCTTTCTGCTGATCTATGAAAGTCTTTATCTTCTTATGCCTTTCCCTAATAACTACAATCTGTAACAGTTTTAAAAGGCGAGCTTTTCACTTCCCCTTAAATTCATACTACTGCAGTATTCCTTTTATTCTTTCTCCTTAAAAGGTCTGGCTTGGTCACACAAAATGTCAGGTCTCTGATGACATCTATCAGATATGGTGTCTCTCTGGTCTTAGATAAATACATGGAGGGCACTCATTCACTGAAGCAAGCAATGTTCAGTTTCTTGGTGCCTAGTTGTTAAAAAGTTTATCTAAACTTTTTCAATTACACTGACATTTCATGCAAATGGGCCTATTCTGCCTTTTGTACATAGAATTTAAAGGCCTGGTTTCTGTGGTTTGTTCTCAAGCATAGACACATATATATCTTCACAATTAATTTCTTTCTTTTTTCTTTTCTCACCAAAGAATTATAATTCATGTCTACAAATTGTTTGGACACAATAGGATTATCTACAAATACTGATTGCTTTAAAGCATAAAGTTTTTAAAACTGGAGATGATTAGTAACAATCTGAGCATTTTAGAATTCTCATATAAACCAATAATGCAAAAATTGCTTGAAGAATATACATAAGAAATGAATGAATACATGATTGGAAGGCAAGCAAAAGAAGCTTTCATGTATTTCAGGAGCATTTATGCCTTATTCTTAATCTGAGATGGGTTACTATAATCAAACAAACCGGAAAGTCATTTACAATACACTGGCATGAAAACTAAATCATTCATTTCCTTAAAAACTCTAGGGTATATTCCAATATTCTATCATGATATCAAGCTAACATTATACCATCTATACTTAAAAAAATGCATCGGCATTGTTTAACAAAAACAATAACTCACTCTATTCAGACAAAAACCTTTGTTTTATTCGTATAACTAACTCCTATACGACATCTCACGTTAAGAAATAGGCCACAAGCAAACTGTAGGCACAATGGATAATGTACTATTTTGTACCTCTACATTACTGGTTCACGCAGAAAAAGTGAACAGAACATAGTCACTTGTCAAAAGAAAAACAGTGAAAACTAACAATCTTAGATATATATATATCTAAGTTACACAATGTGGAGAACTGTATTACTAAGAATGAAAACGACATGAAGTCTTTCATGAATGCCACACCATGGTAGCTGCTGAAATTGTGCAACAAACATCCTATCGAAACAGGAAAATGAAGACTTTAAATATACTTTAAAAAAGTCATAAAAATTATGTGCTTTTCAGTAATATCAATCACGTACTAAAAAATCAGATTGTTCTGTATACCCTGCATATGACTGAGTTATTCAGTATTCAAGTACCACTTGTAATTGTACTATGCACAATCTCTAAGGCTGCTTCAAGATTGCTAAGCTCCATCACATGCACCTTGATTGTATAAGGACAAAAATTTCAATAATGACCTCAATTTTGCCATCAAGACAGTTAACATATATTAAGAAATGTAACCACTTAATTTTTCCTTTACAAACTAGTTCTATAAAATGATTGACATAGGTATGCTTCTTTTCCTTAAACATTACTAATGGTTATTCTTGATTCTGTCTTCTTTTAAATGAGATGAAATTGATATGGGTTTATGAAAGCATTCCGATAAAATGTCTAAATTGACCCCATATCTTATCTATCTATATCTCTGATACCTATTCCAACTGGAACTCCTTTAAAGGGGTGGCCATGAGAACAGCCTCCATAACTAAAGAACTCTAGTGCCACTTCTTAAGCCTTTAGTGTCTCACCCTTAACAGGCCACTGGCAGAGGGCAAGTCTAGCACAGTGTTTGCTGAGGCTCCTACCTAATGTTCATAAAGACGACTTCTATCTATTGCTCCTACCAACTAATTCTACCTAATGATCATACCTAAATGTTCCTCCCTACTACCTCTCTACTGCTCATACCATTTTGCCAATAGGCAGGGCTAATGCATATTGCTCACTGCAGAAAAACCTATATATCCTACCCTATGAAATACATCCAGCTGACTTTGGTAGACCTGTTGCTTGATCTAGGAGACTAGATGCAGCATCCTGAATAATTTGAGGTCCATCACCCACTTTGGTGTGGATCATGTATTTTAGCCTTCCGCTCTTAACATCTTCATCTATCAAGGACATCAGCTCCTAGAAATTGAAATTAAATTACATTCGTATTAGACTCTTGTCAAGATACAAGTTCTTCTCGCTAAAGTTTGGAATCCTGGCTATACAGTAGCCACTAATGTCTCTGTATCAATATGAGAAATGATAAAATATTAATAAATCAACTTCCTCATATTGTCTTGTGTACAAATATACATTAGTTGTATGTTTGTATGTCATTATACTATATAGACTTGATCGCCATTTCCCGCATCAGTGAGGTAGCACCAGGACACAGATGAAGAATGGCCCATCTACTCATTTTCTATTATTATTCTTAATTGCTGTTTCCTGCAGCTGTGAGGTAGCGCAAGGAAACAGACGAAGAATGGCCCAACCATATAATGGTTTCGGTGCATTATACATGACAGCTAGAGACTGAGTGTGAACGAATGTGGCCTTTGTTGTTTCTTCCTAGTGCTACCTCATGCACATGCGGGGGAGGGGGTTGTTATTTCATGTGTGGCGAGGTGGTGATGAAAATGAATAAAGGCAGACAGTATGAATTATGTAAATGTGCATATATGTATATGTCTGTGTGTGTATATACATATGTATATGTTGAGATGTATAGGTATGTATATTTACGTGTGTGGACGTGTATGTATATACATGTGTATGTGGGTGGGTTGGGCCAT
>JAUTXX010542743.1:0-10591 GCA_032273605.1 Panulirus laevicauda | reverse complement strand
TTCCCGACTCTTGCACAGGGGTCCCGGGTTCGATCCTGGCTGTTGGAGGTTTGCATGTTCTATGAAGGTGCGCGTTTGCACTATGTTCGTATATATATATATATATATATATATATATATATATAGGTCGACACTGATTTAGCAATGGGGTTGTCGATAAATGTGAAAAATGAACAATGGCATATCATTACCGGAAATACACTGTGAAACTTTGAGTAGAGATTGGATAGGAACACGAGTGAAGATGGATGGCCATGATAAGGAGCTGCCTTGGACGGGACAATAGGGAGCCGTTTCTCCTCATACACTTTTATTTTCTTAAAACGTTTGAGTAATAAGAGGACATGGGAGACTGTAGAAAGCTAACTTTACACCATATGATGCACATCCTTTTGGGCACCTAAAAATTATCATGGATGGTTGGGCACTACTTGGGATGATCCCGGTGGAGCCGAGGGCTTTTCGTTTTCCTACTCTAACGACCTGGAACGGATACGTGAACATACAACACGTGTTCCCGACCGTCACGACCACTCTTCCAAGTCACTACCTCATTTCTCGACGTCTAAACCATCTCACCAGCTACGATTTTGCCTCTGTCATTCCTAAGTTGGCACGCACACCCTTCAACCCCACCGCATCAAGACGCCAACATAGGCACTCTGGAAAATCTAAGAGGTCATCCCTATGTGGCTCCTTTACCAACTTTCCCTGGGTTGGGTGCTGCTTCGCTAGCCGGGAAGGACCTGTGTTGTGTGCATAGTAGAGGATACCTCGCCTGGAGTCCTGCATCTTTTTCTTTTCTGAATCTTTCTACCCAAGTCATGAGTTGATCGGTCCTGGTCTCATGTCAGTAGAATCAAGGTCAAGAGCTCTCAAGGCCATGAGATTCATCCCTTCTCCTGAACCCACAGAACTCTCATTCCTGCTCGGGATCACTGCGAAGTTGTTCTTCGTAAACTCAAGCATAACGGCATCAAAAAGGAAGCGTGCTGATCGGCCTGCTTCTGTTGACAACTTTCTCTCTGGCTCTGGTTCTATCCCAGGACGGTGAGAGAGGCGGGAAATGAGACAGATAAGGCCTTGCCTGCCCTATTCATTGTCACTTGTTACTGGAAAAGTTCCAGATGAATGGAAGTTTGCCACTGTAACACCGATATTCAAAAACATAACAAGTCACCGACAGGAAAAGTATCGTCCAGTCAACTCAATCTCTGTACTATGAAAACTTTTACCACAATAATATGAGAGTTTCTGATAACTTCCACTACCACAAACAGCCTCAAAGGGACCCAGTGGTCTTGCAGTTTGAATTCCTTTGTATCCCTCTGTAATACTTTGTATCAACCAAAAACATTCCAGTAACTTCTCTACGTCAACCTTTCCTCCGATCTTCCAGCACTGTCTGTCTATAGTCAAATTTGCAGCCGATAAAGCCGCTCTTTCTGGTACCCAATTTTTCTTTCATTTCATTTTGGGCGATTCTGCTTTTAATCCTCTACCTTAAACATACCTCGACATCACCAATGCGTTTGAAGGTGTGTGGCATAATTCTTGGCTTTCTAAACGTCCTTCCTTTGGTTTCTCTACTTCTCTATCTTCTCTAACGCACCGTCTCCTCTCTGGCCGTTCCATTGCAGTAGTCGTTGACAAAGCAATTTCCCCTCCTATCGTATCAACAGTGATGTTCCTAGGGTTCTGTCTTATCAACCATTCCCTCTCTCCTTTTTCTTCAATGTATTATTCATATTGTAACCCTGTTCACTCTTATACTGATGATTCCAATTTGCATACTTCAACAGACTTTCCATCCCCTCCTGTTTCTAATACTCGTTCTCTCTCTTGTACTGTTATCTGTTGCATCTGCATAATTTCAAAACAGCACAGCTCAACCCCACAGTAACACAACTATGTTTGGCATATCCATGTCCTCAGCTCTATGTTGGAAATCCCCACATAACATCGCAAAATCTGCTTCCCAAAAGTTGGGGGTGTTGTATAGGTGCTCTAAATATCTTTCTTGTGAGCCGCTGTGTTATATCCAAAAGGGTTTCATACGCCTTAGCGTGGAATACTGCACACACGTCTGGGGTGGTTCCTCCTCCATCTCTTTACTAACTAGAGTGGGATCAAGAGCCTCTCGTCTCATTATCTATTTCCTGGCATCACCTCTCTTCAACAATCACTTTCGGAGAGAGCTGAAGGCGGCGAGCTGTAATGGTTTGAGCTTGTGGGAAGAATGAGTGAAGAATGACTGACGTATGGGATATTTGTGTTGGAGTGGGTGGGCGGGGGGCAAGGAGACGGGGAAGACCAATTTTGGAAATAGTAAGATGAAGTGGAAAAAAAGAAAGATGTTGCGTGCTCGGAGCGTGAATATGCTGAAGTATGAAAGACGTGTGAGAGATAGAGTGAATTGTGTGATGTGGTATACAGGGAGCGACGTGCTGTTAATAGGCTGAACCAAAGCATATGAAGGGAACATGAGAAACTACAGAAAGGTCTGTGGGCCTGGTTGTGAATGCATGAAAGCTCGAGAATGGATGCGAGAAAATGAAGCCTTTCTTCTTCTCTTACTGGCGCTACCTTGCGAAAGCGGGGAATGGAGAATGAATATGAGAAACATATACGTATATGATGCCCATTTACTTATGGGCAAAGGGGATTCGAACTCAGCCCAACAACGCAGCAGGCTGGTACGCTACCCATGGGACCATATCATTGCAAAACTTCGTTCTATGTAGATATACCTCACCCATGTGCTTATCCAGAGCGTAGAAGTATCTTGCCCTACCTTGATCATATAAGTTCTTTTGTAATCAATTAACTTCTTTCAATTATGACCCTCCAATTCTATAATTTCTCAACTGTTGACTTTCAGTCGAACGGCCACCTGAGTTCATCTCAATTAACCAATCTTTATTTATCCATTTTCTATGTACACAAGCTACGTGGTATAGCGGTCAGCGTTACTCACCGTCACGCAAGCACGGACCGCCTGGGGTCAAACCCTCATAAGTTCGAATCCTGGTCAAGGCAGCTTGCCTACAGTACCTCATCTTCTAGTGGCTGGTCAATGAAATGGGTACCTGGCATATACTACGGTGTGTGTGAATGTGTGTGTACACAGGATTTATGATACGGCATGTAAATATACAAGCTTAAGAGACGGGGCAACACGAGCGTAAAACTCTGCCCCCGCAACACACAAACAGGAACCACAAATAATCACACACACACACACACACACACACACACACACAATAGGACGGTATAAAAAGAAGAAAACGCACAGGTACACAACTGCCACCACGGGAGGAAGATTGATGAGCCTCATCAACCAACAAATCACACACGCACTTAACCCTGGCCAAGCCCCGCAGTCAAGGACACACACACACACACACACACACACAACTACACTAGGAAATTGGGTAAAAAGAGAAGGTAACTCCAACAACCGGATTATCATTAAGGACACAGAAATATAAGTTCTTCACCGGAGTAATGGCTCAGGATGGGCTACCGCTGATGTTCACAGACCGACGTACTGTATATGTTTACGTAACTAAGTACACTTAATAATACTCAGCAACTCTGTAGTAAGTACACTTCAAAACTAGAATATGATAATGATAACAGCACGGAATATGATAAAGGCCACTGGACTAACACAGAAATACCTTTAGCCAATAGGAAATCACATCTTGATATCAGATAAGTGAACGATTGATGTAGTTGGTGGAACACCCGTAATAACTGTCCATAATGACTGGATGTCTAGCCATCTGCCAGTTCATCTGGGTAATAAGGTACTGCTACATGAAGATACCAGGTTAGCCCAATGGTCTGACGTCCTACGACACGTTGCGAAGTCCAGCCTGCGTTGCAGGATCTAGCTGAAGGTCCACTGTAGAGTGCTGAGGCATAAAGACGACGGAGCCTCGAAATAAGACGGGTGTCGATGGCTCGTGGACACAGGGAGGACAAGATGCCAGCAGTCGACCGTCGGGGAGACACGGTCAGCTGGCATCCTGTGTGGTTGGATGGTCACTCGGGCCCAAAACCAATCGACTCCCGCCAGGGTTTCAAGTTATAATCACCAGACGTAAAACCAACACTTTCTTCAGGTGTTCACGATAACTTTAATTCCACGGACGCTCTTGCTGCATGCATGGTCCGTAAGAGTAGTATTGCACTGTGGTGAGGGCGAAGTGAGAAGACATCTTTCATGTGATGGCGGAGGTGAGGGAACGTAGGAGTGAAGGTTTGTGTGATGACGGACGTAAGGGGACTTGCGACTGAAGGGCTTATGCGAGTGGAAGGTTGACTAATTTTCTATTTTTGCCGAGACGAAAATATTGTTTTACTCCCACCCAATCCATGATCGGTGGCGCAAAAGAGGAAACAAAGCACACAAAAGGTCTCCCTATGGACGGGTCCTTCGTGACTGAATTACATTACGAGTTACACAGTGAGAAAATATTAACAAGGATCGAGCATCACCGAATGTATTATTAAGTCATTTAGAAAGTAAGTGAAGTGTTTGCAAATGTTGAGCATGAATGATCACATTATGTAACCAGGTACATAACGACTGAACTATTTACAACAGACACAGTTATGATGTGTTGCTATTCACAACAAGTCAAAGTTGGGATGTTGTTCAAGTAGCTGGTGTGGAACATTCTCATGGATGAAATGTTTACACACATATAGTACGACGGTACAAAGGCCGTTACTCCTCCCAGTACAGCGAGTCACACTTACGTTATCAGAAGTTGGGAGAGGATGGTTGTGGTGACCTGTTCTAGTGGCAGGACAATCCTGCAGCCTTCCATGTAAAACGTACATATCCGCGTTATCCGCAGTTACGGTGAGCCGGGAAGCCTTACCTCTGACACAGCTCGCTCCAGAATTTATCAGAAATTTTGATTCACAGTCAAGCAAACATATTTATACCTTCATGGCACACCATTAAAAGAATGACCTTTATCACAAAATGAAATCGAGCAATGCAGTGTTGCACAACTGATCCCGGTTGTAAGATCATATTTCAGCCCCACATTCTCTAGTGGACCTGAAATAACGAGCAAACTTCAGAGAAAGTCACAAAGTAATGCAACGGTGGGTCACATGCATAGTGAGGGGGTGTGTCTCCTTAGAAGCAGCCGCAATGCTTACGAAGGTCTTAAGAGATTTTTCGTTCAATGGCTGTAGCTTGAGACGCTGACAACCTCAGTGAACCTGGTAGGTGATAGACCCAGAACCCAGTCAACCACAAGATACTGCCACATGATATACGTAAGACCTGCATTATGCACACGCACTGCAACCTAACGATGATTTATATAACATTAAGACGGTGACATATACAGAGCCGTACTTATCTGCAAGCTAGTACGAGTTCAAGCCGTTAAGCTTTTCATGTTCTAATTCAATCTCTGGGTCACTCAAAATTCATTGCTCTCAACCACAGGGGCTGTTATGACAGCCAATTCAAGAACGGTGCTCGAGACATGGTGGACCAGCCAAGACATACTGCCATATCCTGGGAGTGTCAGTCGGCGTCACTACACGAGAGATGGGTGAGGTGTCGATTTTCGGATCATGCCCAGTCATTTTCGTACATTGTGCGCGTCAGACAGCCATCTTCAGCTGTTATCACCCCCATGACCGACAGGATCTACAATATTAGGCTTTGAAATGTCGCTCGGGCACCATACTGGAGTCTACAACATGGCTCTTCACACAAGCTGTTTGAAAGAGTCTTCAGTTGGAGGGTACATCGCTGCATCTTTGTTTGTCGTAAAAGCAAAATGTACATTTCACACCGTTCAGGCTTCTGCTTTGCTTTCCGTTCTCGCCACAGAGCAGCAGAACATAGCGAGGAGCCACTAGCAGGGACACAGCGAGTGGCAGTGACACGCACAATCGAGGGAAGGCCGTGGACAGTGTTGACTTGCTGTGACAGCTTTGTGATGGCAGTGCGTTTACCAATCGTCAACAGCAAATGGGCAGTGTCACAGCCAGTTAGAGCATGTACAGATGGTAGACGTGTGCATATCGTCTCCATGTTTTTCAACATTTGTACGTCCAGGGATGTACCATTCATGTGCAATGTTTCCTTTGCCATAAAAGTACGGCAGTTTCGCCAACACATTCATACCGTTACGACGAATGGCACGTCTAGAGTGTGTGCGAGAGATCAGTGGCATGCAAAACTGGTGTCTGTTTCTTCCTTGGAGGAGAAGGGATGAGGAAGATTAACATTCTCGTCACGAGTGAAACCCCCCGCATGAACTGTTGGCTGGTCATCTTTGAGTCTAGCTGGTACCTTGAAGACAATGGCGTCACTCATAAATGTAGCCACTGTGGCTTCACTCGCGGAGACTTTCAGAAACAATGGATAGTTTGTCACTTCACGTGCATCACTCACTTGCTGATTAGGGGTAAATTCACCTGCATCTCCTCCCTGACGTTCCATCTGCATTGATTAATTATGTCATGTCTCTTAAAGACATCTGTAATGACATCATTGTCCAGGGTTTCATTCCGTAAAAATCTAAGGGCCTTCCTCGGGATGTTCTCCGACAGATTATCAAAGGTTTTCAAGAAAGAACTCATACTGTGGCTGGGTCATTGCCAGTTCATCAAGTTATGTCGGCTGTGTCCTCCTTCTTGGCCACTGGAAGACAATGGACCTTCTTACATATTGCCTCTATCATCTCTGACAAAGCCGCCTTTCTTTTTTATCTTCCTCAAAGACCCGTCATGACTGAACAGTGCCGTGATACTGGGAGCAAAGACCGAGAGAGAACCGCCCTTCAGTACATCAGCTGCTTCTTGTTTGATGGTACTGGTTTTGGTATGCCTGTAAGCGTCTGTGTTTGTACCCTTGTCTGAGCATCGCAGAAGTTCGTTCTTTCGCTGCTGTGTACAAGACGCTGCTCTGCGGATCTAGTCATCATCATGTCTGCCAGTCTCTTACCTTGAGCGAATCCTCTACAGCTTTTGTAGCAATATCCCCAGTCAATATTGATCACTAGCTTAGGTACAGTTTCAAGGCCAAATACATTCTGGTATGGGTTTACAACAGCACTGACAATCGTCTCTATCTTCTCAACACTTACGGCATATTTCGCCATCCTAGACCTACCCATCTCCTCATGACCCCATGCTACTGATGGCGCTGGTCACATCAGTTCCCCTGCTTCTGTCAAGAGGCCAAAGCAGTAGAGCTCTTTCCATTAGGATAAAACCAGCGACTCCTCCTAGCTCTTAGCCTCTCTCTTTACCGTCTGTTCCTATGTCTGGTCCGGTGAGACACAGTTGGGTGGACGCCGTGATGGTGAGTTGGCCACAAATTCCTCCTTGGTCAGAGACTTGCAAGCATCTGGTTGTTCAGTATCAAGTTGTTGAATCTCTGCCACAAATGCTGGTGTCTGTTTGGTACAGTTGCTCCTGCCTCTAAATTATGAAGCAGGAAATTGTCTAACAAAAGAATAATCAGGCGTAGATTAACGTTTGTACTAAGCTTTACTCGAAGATGTTTAAGCATGGTGTGTGCTGCTGAGTTATATCGAGAATTACTCAATGGTTGGAGTCTTTGCAACACCCTTATTGTCCCTGAAATGTTTAGATTCTCTGGCAGAATATGGTTTTCCTTTGGCTCTAAAGCTATGATAAAGATCTAATCTAGTTTGATAACCTATTTTTCCTGCAAGGAAATGTCACAAATCATCTCTGTTACTGCACTGTACACGTATAGTGACTGGTTTTATTGCTTCAGACTTGAAAATGAATCTACAACAAAGATCTATCGATTTTTTCTTTCTTTTATTTGCAGTGCAAATGTTGCGAGGGCGCCTTACGTGTGTGTATTGGCTCCTAATTCCATTACAATCAAACAAAAAAAATATATATATAAAATCTTTCAATGCATCAAAAAGCATAATAAAGGCTCGAGAATTTACGAGGTTTACAATGTCAGCTCAAATTTATCAAAACTAAGGAATCGCCCTGCCAGTGAGAGGCATCGAGACAGGCAGATGTAAACAAAGAATTCACCCCAGAAAGTAGTTCGAGAACAGCTGGTGAGGCTTTACGTTCTCTGTAGCGCCCGGTTCAGTGAGAATGACAACTGCATAATGTGTGAGAGACGTGAGGGACGATACTGTATCACATGTGTCAACTGGACCCAGAAGCAGCTGGTAGAGCTAACTGAACTGGAACTTTTTTGTTTATGTAAGCAGCACCTGCCTCAACCCCACCTTCTGCCTCTCCTGCCATTACCGTCAGGTCACCAAGGCCTGCCTCCTCCCACTCCCTCTCACACTACTTTTCTGAAATCACCAACTAAAGAAATAGGTTTATCTTAACGACCAGCCCACACAATAACATATTCCAATCCTCCCTCGGAAGGCTTTGCAGTAATGTTACCCCGGCAAATTTTACAGTACAGCTTCCCTGGGTAGCTTCTGCAGCAGTGTTTACCTGGGTAAGGTCTTCAGTACTGTTTGCCTGGGCAGGTTCTGGAGTACGTTGTACCAGGCAAGGTCCTGCAGTATGGTTTGCCTGGGCAGGTTTTGAAGTATCGTTTCCCTTGACAGGGTGTGCAGCATTTTCCCCAGAGCAAGTTTTGCAATATTGTTTCCCTGGGGAGGTTCTTCAATCATATTCCCCTGGGTTGGCTCTGCAGTAAATTGCTTTAAAAAATATTTGAAATATTATAGAAATTCCTGGGATTCTGAGCTCTAGGTTTCATTTTTCAAATCAATTTCACAAAAGTCAAATCTTCGTGCAGTACACAAGTTGATCGTATGTATACGCATTAGTAACTTCCTCTCACTTTTGTATACTTTCAATCACATCCAGATCTCGAGGTTTACTCTACCAAGCACCACCACATACGCCACCACTGCTCCATAACGCAACTACTCTCCCTAGCACGACCACTGAAACAACCACTCTCCTTAGGACCCCCACTGACGCCACCTCTCTCCCTAGCACGACCACTGACGCCCTCCCCCACTCTCTCTTGCGTAACCACTGACACCACTACTCTCCCTGGAACCACCACTGACGCCACCACTCCCACTGACACGAAACTGATGCCACCACTCTCCAAAGCGCCACTATTGACACCACCTATCCCCTTAATGCAACCAATGACACAATTTCTCTCCCTAGTGCAACCAATGACACCATTACTCTCCCTAACGCCACCATTGACACCACCACTCTCCCTAGCGCCACCATTGACACCACCACTCTCCCTAGCGCCACAATTGATGCCATCATCTTCCCCCAACACACCACTTATGCCACCATTCTCCCTAGCGCAACCAAATGACGCCATCATTCTCCCTCGCGCCACCACTCACGCCACAATAATCTATCCACCAAACACAGGCTCCGTCTGGAGTATCGTGTCCTTCCTCCTTAACCTGGCTTCGTTCTGCCTTTATAGCGATGCACAACATATCGCAGTCTGTCGTCACCCCACGAGACCTCATGGCTGAAGCAGCATCAGCTAAGCAACATGAGGAACACAGGCTGACAATCTCTTACTTCACGGAGGCAGTAAGTGACCACTATCAAGATATCAGAGCGTTCGAATTCCTTACAAGATACTTGTAATTAGAATCCTTAGCTACCATAACGACCCTCTCCTCTTTTATTACGACCGTCTCTTCAGTACGTGGATCAGGTTTGGTTCTCAATATTCTCGGTAAGACTGGTATAGGCCAGACGTTGTCCATGGAAGAGCAACAGCAGGACAAGAACGATATGAGAAACGACTGAAGAAACTTAATCTAATTCTTTAAAGAGAGGACAAAGCTCTGCCGTAACTCACAAATCTTTTCAGATCGTCATGAAAAATAATAAAGTATCATCATTCCAAATACGATCTGCGCAGCAAACAGGGATTCCATAACCTTATACAATGGTTGGGAGCTTAAGAGGATAAAATCTGCTCATACATAAAGGTTAATACTTTTTTTATATTAGAAACATGATCACTAAAACTGAAAGAACCTGTCTACCGTTCTCATGGATGCCAGAAAAATACGTCCACTCATTAAGAGACCAGACGAATATTTTCGTCCATAGGGAAAAAAAAGAAAGAAATTCAACCGCAAAAAAACCAGAGGAAAAAATAAATAAATCCATTTCATCAGATGATCTCGTTACCGGTCCAGTAGGTATCGTGTTACCTGCTGGCTCTCTGTATTTATGGTATGGCAGGCGCCACACTAGCCATCATCAGTCGTGGGTGTGGTATGGTGTCACACCCACCACGCCCACACCAGGCTACCAGACGGGACCCACACTAGCCAGTTGTGCGAGTGTCGGGAGGTCATATCAGCCTATCATGGGTGTCATGTGGTATCATCCTAGGGTGACACACTAACAACTGATGACTGTGTCAGGAGGTGGTGTCAAGCCAAGGATCACATGAAGCACTTATGGGCGTCAGGTGGTGTCGCTTCAGGGATCATATGAGTTACGTGTCAGAAAGTGTCATTCCAAGAATCATACCGTATAGATGTGGGTGTCGTATGGTATCCCAGAGGTTATAACATAT